>JAHIAM010002528.1:0-58496 GCA_021605205.1 Aegilops longissima | reverse complement strand
AAGAGATTAGTTCTTTTTTCTTCACCACCCACATCTCAAGGTGGCAAAGAGTTCATCACTCATGCGAGCTCCATGAGAATGGTGGTAAATATAGGGGAACGAGTAATTTCAAAAAATTCCTACGCATTACGCAAGACCATGGTGATGGCATAGCAACGAGAGGGGAGAGTGTCTGTCCACGCACTCGTGAGACCGTGAAGCGGAAGCGCTATAACAACGCTGGTTGATGTAGTCGCACGCCTTCACGATCCGACCGATCCAAGTACCGAACGTGACGGCACCTCCGTGTTCAGCACACGCTCAGCTCGATGACGATCCCTGCCCGATCCAGCAAAGCTGCCGGGATGAGTTCCACAAGACGACGGCGTGGCAGGACGATGATGATGCTCCACCGACGAGGGCTTCGCCTTAAGCTCCGCATTTATATGACTTCACTGGGCGCAGGGCTTCGCTTAAGCCCGCGACACGATATGACCAAGTGGAATATGGTGGAGGGGGCACCGACACGGCTAAGGAATGATCCGAGATCAACTTGTGTGTCATGGGGTGCCCCTGCCTCAGTGATATAAAGGAGCAAGGAGGGCTGCCAAGGAGGAGGAGGCGCTTGCTTAGGGGGAGTCCTACTCCCACCGGAGTAGGACCTCCTTTCCTAGTAGGAGTAGGAGAGAAGGAAGGAAGGAGGAAGGGGTGCGGCCCCTCCCCCAGTCCACCCGGACTAGGCCTTGGGGCGCGCGCCTGCCCTAGGCAGCCCTCTCTTCTCGCAGGGCCCAATAAGGCCCAATACTTCCCCCAGGCGAATTCCTGTAACTCTCCCAGATCTAAAAATACCCAATCATTCGAACCTTTCCAACTCCGAATATAGTCGTCCAATATATCGATTCTTTACGCCTCGACCATTTCGAGACTCCTTGTCATGTCCCCGATCTCATCCGGGACTAACTCCTTCGGTACATCAAAACTCATAAACTCATAATAAAACTGTCATCGCAACCTTGTTGCAAGGACTCTACGGGTTCGAGAACTATGTAGACATGACCTAGAACTATTCTTGGTCAATAACCAATAGCGGAACCTGGATGCCCATATTGGCTCCTACATATTCTACTTAAGATCTTTATCGGTCAAACCGCATAACAACATAATGTTCCTTTGTCATCGGTATAAATATTTGCCCGAGATTTGACTGCCCAGTATCCAATACCTAGTTCAATCTCGGCATCGGCAAGTCTCTTTACTCATTCTATAATGCATCATTCCAGAATTAACTCATTAGCTACATTGCTTGCAAGGCTTATAGTGATGTGCATTACCGAGGGCCCAGAGATACCTCTCCCGACAATCGGAGGACAAAACCTAATCTCAAATACGCCAACCCAACATGTACCTTTGGAGACACCTGTAGTAATTCTTTATAATCACCCAGCTACGCTAGGACGCTTTGGTAGCACCTAAAGTGTTCCTCCGTAAACGGAAGTTGCATAATCTCATAGTTACAGGAACATGTATAAGTCATGAAGAAAGCAATAGCAATATACTAAACGATCAAGTGCTAAGCTAACGGAATGGGTTCATGTCAATCACATCATTCTCCTAATGATGTGATCCCATTAATCAAATAACAACACATGTCTATGGTTAGGAAACATAACCATCTTTGATTAATGAGCTAGTCAAGTAGAGGCATACTAGTGACTATATGTTTGTCTATGTATTCACACATGTATCATGTTTCCTGTTAATACAATTCTAGAATGAATAATCAACATTTATCATGATATAAGGAAATAAATAATAACTTTATTATTGCCTCTAGGCATATTTCCTTCACCTCCCACTTGCACTAGAGTCAATAATCTAGTTCACATCATCATGTGATTCAACACTAATATTCACATCTGTATGTGATTAACACCCATAGTTCAGATCGTCATGTGACCAACACCCAAAGGGTTTACTAGAGTCAATAATCTAGTTCACATCGCTATGTGATTAACACCCAAAGAGTACTAAGGTATGATCATGTTTTGCTCGTGAGAGAAGCTTAGTCAATCGGTCTGCCACATTCTGAGTCGTATGTATTTTGCAAATATTCTATGTCTACAATGCTCGCACGGAGCTACTCTAGCTAATTGCTCCCACTTTCAATATGTATCCAGATTGAGACTTAGAGTCATTGTAGCGCACCAGACCTCAATGGATCCAGTCTTCGCTCGCTGTCATCCCCGATCAAGAATGCCGACACCACACAAGATTTCAAGGATTTATAGCAGAGTAGCAATCACACACTTATTACATCGTTGTCCACAAGGAACTTATTACAATAATATGGCTTAAGGCCATCTAATAATAACAGCGGAAGGCTTGGAAGATAAGCGAGTCCATCAACTCCAACGGATCACCGAGTATAGAACCACGACCTAACACCTTACTGTCGTTCAAAAGTCTGCAACGTGAAAAGTTGCAGCCCGAAACGGTCAAGACATGGAATATGCCGCAATGTAACACATAAGAGCAATGAGGGAATAAGCCTATACTACATGCATATATGGCTGGTGGTAAGGCTCTACTGTTACATTTGCATAAAGCTGATTTTTCCCTACATCAAAGGAATAATTTTATTTAACTATCATGGTGGTTGTTAAACATTGAGAATGGTTGACAAGATCCTCAATCCCAATTAAAAAGTACTCATCAAAACCCAATAACTTTTATTTAGAAGTAACATGTTGAGATTCACATGATATTCAATTACAGGATACTCAAATTGTCCATAACCGGGACACGGCTAATCATGATTAGTTTATACACTCGCAGAGGTTTCATGACTTTTCCCCACAAGACTCGATCGCCTCCGCTTGGTTCTCGTGACTACATGGTGTTTGAGAAACGGATGACCGAGACATAGTCTTCGTAAGCGCTTAGCACCTTACATGTGGGTAGACCGCACTCAACCTACATCCCCTACATCAGCTAGCCTACCCGTAAGAGTTCGACAACTTAGTCAACTACGCCAGAGCCCATAATTGGCTTGTGGCTGCACACGGAAGTTTCCAGCTTGAATAATCTTATGATCCCTTAGAGCCCGGGTGGCGGTCCAAGAAATACAGTAAGTCCTCGATGGAAACCAGTGCCTCAATCCACCCAGATGTGTGTTTAGGTTGCCACCTTAGATAAACCATTAATTAACAATCTCACATCCGTCATGGATATTCACTCACCCAATCCACGCCTACTAGCATAGCATGGCATGAACAAGCAAACGAGAAGTAACTCCCAAGGTTTCATAAGTAAAACAGTAATAGGTACTACTCAATCTACTTCCCAAACCCACAATTTAATTTGATCCTAAACATGCAAGTGTTTGAGGACTTGATCTAATGCAATAAAACCGGTAGTAGAAAAGGTATGATCAGTGTTACTTGCCTTGCCGATGATCCGCGAGACCTAGAGATTCAAGTAACAAGCGCGACCGGTGATCTAACGCAGACAAACAACAAGCATACAATAAGTACTCATCTAATGCACGGGAAATCTCGAATAAAAGATCTAACCAGAAAGTTCAACTTAAGAACCCTGGTTGCAAAAGAATCGAATCGAAATAAACATCGAAAGTCGGAACTCGAGAGAGAACGACTCTTGCTTACAAATCTGAAATTAGGTCAAAATTTCACAGTAGCAAAACTCGTGAAAGTAGGTTAGTCGAACGGCGGTTTCGTTATTTAAACTCAGCGCTTGAATCACCCGATTCGATAAACGAGCGAGAAATAAAACAGATTTGAAAATCGGATCTCAAATCGAATCGAAAAATAACGGATTAAATCCGATTAAAAGAAAACGATTAACGGATTAAATAACGGACGCTCATAACGTAATCTAATCCAACGAACGCGTTTATTAAAACGAACGGTTCGGTGAACGTCATAAATAAGAAACCGAAAAAATAAAACCAATCTAGGTTTTTTAAAAACCAACATCTTTTTTAAAAAACCGGATCGGTTTATTAGGGAAACCGGATCGGGCGGGCTAACTCCGTGATCTCTCGCCCGGCGGGCCTGCTGGGCTCCGCTTAAAGGGGTCCCATGGGTTGGGAGGCGAGGGCGGCGGGGTTCTGCTGGCGGCGGGGAACGGCGGCGGCGGCAAGGGTTCAAGGCGCTGGCGGGTGAGGGCGGCAAGGTGAGAGAGAGGGGGGCGTTATAAGGGGGCGCCAGGGCTTGGGAGGGGGCAAGGAGGCCGGGTGGAGGCGGACTCAAGGCGCGGCAAGCGGCGCGGGGGCACATGGGCGGGCGCAAGGCGAGGGAGGAGAGGAGGGGGCGGGGCGCTGGTTGGGCGGCCGGGCCTCGCCTGTGGGCCAGATATTTTTTTTAAATGAAATTTAAACCAAATGAATTAAAAAAATACCAAATGAACTCCAAATTAAATAAAAAAATTTTCCCGACTCCTAAAAATGAGTCTAACAAAATGAACTTTAAAACGGCAAACATGCATATATTTTTAAATGCTCATTTTGCC
This sequence comes from Aegilops longissima, assembly GCA_021605205.1. NCBI lineage: Eukaryota > Viridiplantae > Streptophyta > Magnoliopsida > Poales > Poaceae > Aegilops > Aegilops longissima. The sequence continues at coordinate 53,987 of JAHIAM010002528.1, read as the reverse complement.
TAAGCAAAATAAATCTTCCAAAGCAAATTTGATTTATTTATAATATCTTCATTTTTCCTAAATGTTGGGAAAGTCATATTATTCCTCTCAAAAATATTTTTATAGGAAAACTTTATGAAGATAATTTAAATAAATCCAAATGATCCCATTTTCAAAATTTGAGAAATCCCAAATATGAAAATAATGAAACTTCCAACTTCTCCGAGGGTCCTTGAGTTATGTGAAATTTCTAGGATCGAAAAATGCGAGAAAATATGATATGCATGATGACTCATGTATAACATTCCAAATTGAAAATTTGGGATGTTACAAACCTACCTCTTAAGATGAATCTCACTTCGAGATTCGGGTTGGCTAGAAAATAGGTGAGGGTGGTCCTACAAAACTTCCTCTCTTCCCATGTGGCTTCATCCTCGCAGTGGTGGCTCCAATCGAACTTTGCAAAACTTGATAACCTTGCTGGGTAACTCACTGGCATAATCGAGAATCTTAACCAGTTTTTCCTCATATGTCAAGTCATCCTTCAACTGAATTGCTTCCAAAGGGCACTCGGTTCTTAACGGTACCTCCGCTATCTCGGGTGACATTTCTTCAATCGAGAAACATGGAATACATCATGAACTCCTCGACAGTCCTTCCGCAATTCCAACTTATACGCAATTCTCCCATGCGCTGCAAAATCTTATATGGTCCAACTAAACGGGTGCTAACTTTCCTTTCACTCCAAAACGCTTAACTCCTCAAGCGGGATACTCGATATACTGCTCCAATCTTCATACTCAATCGCTGGCGCTTTGAATCGGCATAGCTCTTCTGTTCGGACTGGGCTACCTTGAGCTCGCTCTCAATCAACTTAACTTCTCGCTCGCATCTTTAATCAAATCTGGTCCAAACAATCGATTTATCTCCAGCTTCCCATGACAACGGTGTCCGCACCTTCTTCCATACAGAGCCTCGAAGGTGCCATCTTTAAGCTGGTTTGGTAATCGTTATTGTAGGAAAATTCTGCATACGCAAATTATCATCCCAACTAGATCCATAATCTAGTGCACAAGCTCTCAAAGATGTCCTCCAAAATCTGATTGACTCTCCTTGGCCTGTCCATCGGTCTGGGTGGAAAGTCAGATCAATTCCAATCGGTTCCCAATGTTTCATGCAACCGGTTCCAAAATTTCAAGTAAACCGGGTTCTCTATCCGATACGATGCTCCTCGAACTCCGTAAGCACAATTCTGGTCATGTATATCTTTGCCAACTTAGCACCGCTATAGGTAGTCTTGATCGAATGAAATGAGCTACCTTAGTCAAACGGTCGACTATGACCCAAATCGAGTCATATCCTAAACGGGTCTTTGGCAAACTGTGATGAAATCCATGCCTAGTTTATCCCACTTCCATTCGGTATCGCAACGGTTGTAATAACTCCGCCGCTTCGATGCTCGCTTTTACTTTCGACATACGCCGAAATCGCTACATACTCCGCAATATCCTTCTTCATTCCGTCCACCGAAAATATTCTTCAAATCCAAATACATCTTGGTATTTCGGTGAATCGAATAGGGTGAATCATGGGCTTCTTGTAAAATCAACTTCCGATCTCCGGGTCATTGGGCACATAAACACGGTCTTCAAACCATAGGGTATCGTGCTCATCCTCACGAAACTTTAGCTTTTCCTTTGCTCATTTTCTCCTTTATAGAGGCAACTTCCTTATCTGCCTTTTGGGCTTCTCTCGATTTTGTCCATTAGTGTCGATCGAATCTCCAATGCTGCTACATAGCCTCTCGAACTATTTCCAAACATAGCTCTCAAGGTCCTCGCTAACTCATTGGGTATTCCTCCCATCATTAGGGTATTGACGGGGTCTTACGGCTCAATGCGCCTGCTACAACATTAGGCTTTCCGGTGATAATGCAATCTCATATCATAATCCTTGATTAGCTCTAACCATCTCCTCTGTCTCGAGATTCAATTCTTCCGGGTGAAGATGTACTTCAAACTCTTGTGATCCGATATACTTCACAATGATTTCCAATGAGAAAATGTCTCCACGCCTTCAAGGCATGCACAACGGCTGCTAACTCCAAATCATGAGTGGCATAATTCAACTCATGCGGCTTAAGTTGTCGGAAGCATACTAAACAACTCTTCCTTCCTGCATAAGCACGGCTCCAAGTCCTCGACGTGAAGCGCCGCAATACACCTCATAATCCTTAGTTTGATCTCGCAATATCAAACCGTGAGGTAACCAATCTTTTCTTCAACTCCTAAAAACTTGCCTCACAGTCCTCACCCATATGAATTTGTTTTCCTTCTTCAACAATTCAGTCATAGGCTTTGCAATCCTTGAGAAATTTTCAATGAATCTTCGGTAGTATCCTCATGAGTCCAAGGAAACTCCAATCTCTCCAACTGTCGCTGGTGCTTCCCATTTGGTTACGGTCTCAACTTTTGTGGGTCAATCGCTATTCCTTCTCCGGATATAACATGTCCGAGAAATCCAACTTCCTTTAGCCAAAACTCACATTTGCTGAACTTGGCATACAACCGGTGTTCCTCGCCCAAAACCAATCGCAATGTTCCTTGTGTTCTCTTCATTCTTCGAGAAAATTAAAATGTCATCAATGAACACCACGATTTAACTTATCCAAAAACTCCATAAACACTTTGTTCATCGTGTTCATGAAATAGGCTGGTGCGTTAGTCATCCAAATGACATAACGGTATACTCATACAGTCCATATCTCGTGGTAAATGCTGTCTTTGGGTATGTCTTGCTCCTAATCTTCAATCGATGGTACCGATCGCAAGTCGATCTTAGAAAACACTTTGGCTCCTTGCAAGCTTATCAAACAGATCATTTATCATAGGTAGTGGGTACTTGTTCTTGATTGTTACTTCATTCAATCCACGGTAATCAACAACCATTCTCAACGATCCATCCTTATTCTCCACTAACAAAACGGGTGATCCCCAAGGTGAAGAACTTGGGCTAATAAAGCCTTTATCCAATAGTTCCTTAATCTGCTTCTTGATTTCCGCCAAACTTTAAGGGCATCCTGACGGTCGCTTCGATATCGGGCCTGTTCTCGCAACACTCGATCAAAAATTCAATGTCTCTATCCGTGGCATTCCCGGCAACTCTTCCGAAATACATCAGATAATCCTTTACCATTGGTACTTCTTCCGCACTCAATTCTCGATAAGCAATTAACTTGTGCTCTCCTGCTGCGCCGTGATAATGCATACTTAATCCTTCTTCCTTCCGTGTGGTGAGCAAATTGACCTTGTGGTACAATCTATGTTTCCTCCATACTTTGATAACCAATCCATTCCTAATATCACATCCAACTTTGGGATTCCAAAACTATTAGGTCCGAGGGGAAACATAGTGTCCAACTTAGTGGCAATGATCACACCATTTACTAGCCATGTACTGCTCCCGTGAGGTTACTAGCATGGGTGACCTAAGGGCTTGGGTTGGTAACTTGTACTTATCCACAAATCCTTGATATGTATGAATGCGATGCACCAAGATCGAAAAGAACAACCGCAGAAATGACTTAACCAAAAACTTACCGACATCGTGATCGGGCTGATCTTCAACCTCCTCCACATCAATGTGGTTCACTTGTCCCCTGTTGAAAGGGTTGGTCTTCTTTCCGAGCTTCCATTGCCATTTCCATTCGCCTTCTCGATACCATTTGCATAGTGCCCAGCCTTATGCACTTAAAGCAAGTAATGTGACTCAGTCTACCTTGGATGGTGTTGACGGGTTGGTGCGATTCTGTCCGCTGCTTCCTCCATTCCCTGCTCCCATTCTTGGTGCCATTATGGTTATGTGAATTACCTCCTCCATGGGTATGCTGAAACTGAATTCTGATTTAGGGTATAACGAGGCTTCACCGATCCAGAGTTATACTTCCCTTGTCCATACTTCCGCTTATGTTCTCAATTTGTCGCTGCTTTCCTTCAATCATGAGAGCTCGGTCTACTAACTCCTCGTAGTTGTTGAAACTTGCTACCATCAACGGCATGTGAACTCATCATTCAGTCCTTCTAGAAACTTCTCCGCTTAGTCAGCATCCGTAGCAACGCTATCCGGGGCATAACGTGCTAATTTGCTAAAGTCATCCACGATCGCCAACAGTCCTTCCTCCTGGCGAGGTTGCGAACTCACGCTTCTTCATGGCCATGGCTCCTCGCTAAAACATGGGCAAGGCGAAAAGCTTGTCAAATCGGTCCCATGTGACAAAGTTGTTCACGGGTAAGTGGTCGTGAAATTCTCCCACCATGCCGCAAGGGGTCCTTCAAGCTGATGTGCCGCAAACTTCACTCTTTCACCATCTCGTGCATCCCGCAGTGGTCAGCCCTTCCTATCTTATGGAGCCACCATCCGCTACAATCGCCTTGGTTATCGAATACACCGCGGTTCACTTAAGGAAACGAGTCGATGATCCGCAGTGGTGGTGGTGGCGGTGGGTTGTTGTTGTTGTTGTTGTTGTTGTTCGCATCAATGTTTGAATCAGGTATTCTCGCTGCCGGATCAATTGGGTGATCTCTCGCGGAAAACGAATCCGGGTCGCGCCTCGAGGCATCTGATGGGTTTAGAAGAGAAGAGAAATGTAGAATAGAATGAGGTCTAAGGAATCACTACCCAAATGCACATGAGCAAATGCACACAAAATCACTTCATTCAATCAAACAAGGGCTTACAACGATCTAACTATCGCAAAAGTGCGGTACTATAATGTTTACATGGAGGAACACTACTAATATGTGGGGACTTCTACTAATTTGAACCGTGGAAGACTCCATGATGTCCGCCCAGCTTCGCCTTCAAAGTCGGGTTCACTTGGATCCGAATCGGTGTCGCCGATGTTGATGTAGTCGCTGGGTATTCGACATACCGGTCTTCATTCCCGAGCGCCAACTTCTTCTTGAGTTCTTCGATCTCGCATTTAAGATCGTTATTGTGTCTTGCCGAGCTACGATCTCGCCCATGTAGTCCTTTGCGTAGTCTTTAGTTCTTCTTCCAGTTCGATGATCCTTCCTTTGTCTTCTCGCAACTCCAACATGTCATTGCACATTTGGTTCTCCAAGGCCGAATGTGCTGATTTAACTCCTCGGATGAAAGCTGCAATGGATCTATCCTTCTTGGTGTTGACGACGCCCCAGCTTGTCATCTCGGCCCGCAAATCTGGTAGATGGTATCCTTGAGGTCTTCTTGATAAACTTCTCCAATGCGCCCCATGGTGATGTGAGCTGCCATGCTCTTTCCTGCACTCCAAGTTGGTGCACCAAAACACTATCTATAGGCTTGGTGATTGGGGCGTAATGTCCTTCCCGAACGTGAGCATGAATCTTCCAGCCCCTCTTCGTGCAGAGTGCGCTGAAAGTCCCGTGAAGCTTGGTAATCCAATGTTCGTGTACTTAGTGACTTCCTTCAAGTGAAATCCAAAAGGTGTGCCTTCATCCGTTGGGTGTACTTGATCTTCGCCCCCATCATCCTAAAGAGAGTAGAAAAGATGAGGAGTTAGAAAATGGGAAGAGAGTAGTGATCTATGGCTTTAACTTAGTGGTCGTGTCTCACACCGGTGCAGGTGCTTCGATACTATTCTTCAGAGCTACTGACCAATGGATCAGTCTCGCTCGTTGTCATCCCCGATCAAGAATGCCGACACCACACAAGATTTCAAGGATTTATAGCAGAGTAGCAATCACACACTTATTACATCGTTGTCCACAAGGGAACTTATTACAATAATATGGCTTAAGGCCATCTAATAATAACAGCGAAGGCTTGGAAGATAAGCGAGTCCATCAACTCCAACGGCATCATCGAGTATAGAACCACGACCTAACACCTTACTCGTCGTCAAAAGTCTGCAACGTGAAAAGTTGCAGCCCGAAACGGTCAAGACATGGAATATGCCGCAATGTAACACATAAGAGCAATGAGGGAATAAGCCTATACTACATGCATATATGGCTGGTGGTAAGGCTCTACTTACATTTGCATAAAGCTGATTTTTCCTACATCAAAGGAATAATTTTATTTAACTATCATGGTGGTTGTTAAACATTGAGAATGGTTGACAAAGATCCTCAATCCCAATTAAAAAGTACTCATCAAAACCCAATAACTTTTATTTAGAAGTAACATGTTGAGATTCACATGATATTCAATTACAGGATACTCAAATTGTCCATAACCGGGACACGGCTAATCATGATTAGTTTATACACTGCAGAGGTTTGCACACTTTTCCCCATTAAGACTCGATCGCTTCCGCTTGGTTCTCGTGACTACATGGTGTTTGAGAAACGGATGACCGAGACATAGTCTTTCGTAAGCGCTTAGCACCTTACATGTGGGTAGACCGCACTCAACCTACATCCCCTACATCAGCTAGCCTACCCGTAAGAGTTCGCACAACTTAGTCAACTACGCCAGAGCCCATAATTGGCTTGTGGCTGCACACGGAAGTTTCCAGCTTGAATAATCTTATGATCCCTTAGAGCCCGGTGGCGGTCCAAGAAATACAGTAAGTCCTCGATGGAAACCAGTGCCTCAATCCACCCAGATGTGTGTTTAGGTTGCCACCTTAGATAAACCATTAATTAACAATCTCACATCTGTCATGGATATTCACTCACCCAATCCACGCCTACTAGCATAGCATGGCATGAACAAGCAAACGAGAAGTAACTCCCAAGGTTTCATAAGTAAAACAGTAATAGGTACTACCTCAATCTACTTCCCAAACCCACAATTTAATTTGATCCTAAACATGCAAGTGTTTGAGGACTTGATCTAATGCAATAAAACTGGGTAGTAGAAAAGGTATGATCAGTGTTACTTGCCTTGCCGATGATCCGCGAGACCTAGAGATTCAAGTAACAAGCGGCGACCGGTGATCTAACGCATAAACAACAAGCATACAATAAGTACTCATCTAATGCACGGGAAATCTCGAATAAAAGATCTAACCAGATAGTTCAACTTAAGAACCCTGTTGCAAAAGAATCGAATCAAATAAACATCAAAAGTCGAAACTCGAGAGAGAACGACTCGTTTTACAAATCTGAAATTAGGTCAAAATTTCACAGTAGCAAAACTCGTGAAAGTAGGTTAGTCGAACGGCGGTTTCATATTTAAACTCCAGCGCTTGAATCACCCGATTCCATAAACGAGCGAGAAATAAAACAGATTTGAAAATCGGATCCAAATCGAATCGTAAAAATAACGGATTAAATCCGATTAAAAGAAAACGATTAACGGATTAAATAACGGACGCTCATAATGTAATCTAATCCAACGAACGCTGTTTATTAAAACGAACGGTTCGTGAACGTCATAAATAAGAAAACCAAAAAATAAAACCAATCTAGGTAAAAACCAACATCTTTTTAAAAAACCGGATCGGTTTATTAGGGGAAACCGGATCGGGCGGGCTACTCCGTGATCTCGCCGCGGGCTCGGCTGGGCTCTCAAGGGGCGGGGTCCGCGGGGTTGGGAGGCGAGGGCGGCGGGTTCCGGCGCCGCGGGCGGCGAACTGCCATGGCGGCGGCGGCGTCCTGGGCGGCGCAAGGGTTCAAGCGCGGTCGGGTGATGGCGGCGGCAAGGTGAGAGAGAGGGGGGGGCGGTTAAGAGAAGGGGGGCGCCGGTGGCTTGGGAGGGGGGCAAGGGGAGTGCCGGGTGGAGGCGGACTGGGCAAGGGGGCGGTGGCGGCAAGGGCAATCACTGGGCAAGGGCGCGCGAGGGAGGAGAGGGAGGTGGGCTGGGGCCTGGTCAAGGGCTGGGCCTGGCCTGTGGGCGCCAGATATATATTTTTTTAAATGAAATTTAAACCAAATGAATTAAAAAAATACCAAATGAACTCCAAATTAAATAAAATAAATTTTCCCCGACTCCTAAAAATGAGTCTAACAAAATGAACTTTAAAACGGCAAACATGCATATATTTTTAAATGCTCATTTTTGCCTAAGCAAAATAAATCTTCCAAAAGCAAATTTGATTTATTTATAATATCTTCATTTTTCCTAAATGTTGGGAAAGTCATATTATTCCCTCTCAAAAATATTTTTTATAGGAAAACTTTATGAAGATAATTTAAATAAATCCAAATGATCCCATTTTCAAAATTTGAGAAATCCCAAATATGAAAATAATGAAACTTCCAACTTCTCCGAGGGTCCTTGAGTTGCGGAAATTTTCTAGGATCGAAAATGCGAGAAAATATGACATGCATGATGACTCAATGTATAACATTCCAAATTGAAAATTTGGGATGTTACAGCTATCCGGATCGTAAAAGCTTGCATCGATATAACTCTTTACGACGGGCTCTTTTATCACCTCCATAATCGAGAAATATTTCCTTAGTCCTCACTAAGGATGTTCTTGACCAATGTCCAAAGGATCTACTCCTAGATCACTATTGTACTCCTTCCCAAATTCAGAGCAAGGTATACAATAGGTCCTGGTACATAGCATAGCATACTTTATAGAACCTATGACTGAGGCATAGGGAATGACTTTCATTCTCTTTTCTATTTTCTGCCGTGGTCGGGATTTGAGTCTTACCTTGTAACACAGGCAAGAAACTCTTTCTTAGACTGTTCCATTTTAAACTACTTTAAAATCTTGTCAAGGTATGTACTCATTGAAAAACTTATCGCCGCCTTGATCTATCTCTATAGATCTTGATGCTCAATATGTAAGTAGTTTCACCGAGGTCTTTCTTTGAAAAACTCCTTTCAAATACTCCTTTATGCTTTACGTATAATTCTACATTATTTCCGATCAACAATATGTCATTCACATATACTTATCGTAAATGTTGTAGTGCTCCCACTCACCTTTTTGTAAATACAAAGCTTCTCCAAAAGTCTATATAAAACCATATGCTTTGATCACACTATCAAAGCGCTTTTATTCCAACTCCAGATGCTTGCACCAGTCCATAGATGGATCGCAAGCTTGCACATTTTGTTAGCTCCTTTAGGATTGACAAAACCTTCTCGTTGCATCATATACAACTCTTCTTTAATAAATCCATTAAAGAATGCAATTTTGACATCCATTTGCCAGATTTCATAAAATGTGGCAATTGCTAACATGATTCGACAGACTTAAGCATCGCTATGCTTGAGAAAATATCATTGTAGTTAACACCTTGAACTTGTCGAAAATCCTTTTATGCATAAGTCGAGCTTTGTAGATAGTAACACTACTATCGTCCGCCTTCCTCTTGAAGATCCATTTATTTAACATGGCTTGCCGATCATCGGGCAAGTCAACCAAAGTCCATACTTTGTTCTCATACATGGATCCTATCTCAGATTTCATGGCCTCAAGCCATTTTATGAATCTGGGCTCATCATCGCTTCCTCATAGTTCGTGAGGTTCATCATGGTCTAGTAACATGACTTCCGTAACATGATTACCGCATTCACTCAAAAGCGGATCTTACTCGAAGACCTACGAGGTTTGGTAGCAACTAGATCTGAAGTTTCATGATCATCATCATTAACTTCCTCACTAATTGGTGTAGGAATCATCGAACTGATTTCGTGATGAACTACTTTCCAATAAGGGAGAAGGTACAATTACCTCATCAATTTCTACTTTCCTCCCACTCACTTCTTTCGAGAGAAACTTTCTCTAGAAAGGATCCATCTTAGCAACGAAAAACTTGCCTTCGGATCTGTGATAGAAGGTGTACCCAATAGTTACCTTTGGGTATTCTATGAAGACGCACTTCTCCAATTTGGGTTTGAGCTATCAGTGAAAACTTTTTCACATAAGCATCACAAATCCAAAATTTTAAGAAACGATGCTTAGGTTTATCGTTAAACCATAGTTCATACGTGTCGCCTCAACGGATTTAGATGGTGCCCTATTAAACGTGAATGCAGCTGTCTCTAATGCATAACCCCAAAACGATATTGGTAAATCGGTAAGAGACATCATTGATCGCACCATATCAAAATAAAGTACGGTTACGACGCTCGACACACCATAACGCTGTGGTGTTCTGTGGCGTGAGCTGTGAAACTATTCCACATTGTTTTAATTGAAGACCAAACTCAGAACTCAAATATTCATCTCCACGATCAGATCGCAGAAACTTTATTTTCTTCACTCTGAAATTCTTTTGAACCTTTCAACTATTTCAGACTTATGTTTCATCAAGTAGATATACCCATATCTACTCAAATCATCTTGTGAAGGTCGAAAATAACGATACTTGCCACGAGTATCAACACTCATTGATCGCATACATTGGTATGTATTATTTCCAATAAGTCAAGATCTCGCTCCATTGTTCCAACAACGGAGTTTCAGTCATCTTGCCCAAAAGGCACGGTTCGCAAGTATCAAATGATTGATAATCAAGTGATTCCAAAACCCATCAGATGGAGTTTCTTCATGCGCTTTTACATCGATATGACTCCAAACGGCAGTACACAAATAAGTTGCACTATCATTATTTACTTTGCATCTTTTGGCATCAATATTATGAATATGTGTATCACTACTATCGAGATCCAACAAACTATTTTCATTGGGTGTATGACCATTGAAGGTTTTATTCATTTAAATGTAACAACAATTATTCTCTGATTTTAAATGAATAACCGCTTTGAAAACTATTTTCATTGGGTGTATGACCATTGAAGGTTTTATTCATGTAAACAGAACAACAATTATCCTTGACTTTAAATGAATAACCGCTTTGCAATAAACATGATCAAATCATATTCATGCTCAACGCAAACACCAAATAACATTTATTTAGGTTTAACACTAATCCCGAAAGTATAGGGAGGTGCGATGATGATCATATCAATCTTGGAACTACTTCCAACACTCATCGTCACTTCCCTTCAACTAGTCTCTGCTTTTCAGAACTCCTGCTTCGAAGTTACTAATCTTAGCAACCTAACAAGTATCAAATACTGTGGGCTACTATAAACACTAGTAAGGCACACATCAATAACTCAGTATATCAAATATAACCTTGTTCACTTTGCCATCCTTCTTATTCACCAAATACTTGGGGTAGTTCCGCCCAAAGGACTAGTTCCATTGCAGCAAAAGCACTTAGTCTCGTGCTTAGGTCCAGATTGGCTTCTTCACCAACAAAGCAACTTGCTTGCCGCTCTTCTTGAAGTTCCCTTCTTCCTTTGCCCTTTCTTTGAAACTAGTGGTCTTGTCAATCATCAACACTTGATGCTCTTTTCTTGATTTCTACCTTCACGATTTTAGCATCACGTAAGAGCTTGGGAATTACTTTTGTCATCCCTTGCATATTATAGTTCATCACGAAGTTCTACTAACTTGGTGATGGTGACTAGAGAATTCTGTCAATCACTATCTTATCTCGGAAGATTAACTCCCACTTGACTCAAGCGATTGAAGTACCTGCATAATCTGAGCACATGCTCACTAGTTGAGCGATTCTCCCATATTTTAGCTATAGAACTTGTTGGAGACTTCATATCTCTCAACTCGGTATTTTCTTGAAATATTAACTTCAATTCCCGAACATCTCATATGGTCCATGACGCTCAAAACGCCTTTGAAATCCCGATTCTAAGCCGCTAAGTATGGTGCACTAAACTATCAAGTAGTCATCATATTGAGCTAGCCAAACGCTCATAACGCCCCAGATCGCCTCCCGTATGGGTCCGTCACCTAGCGTGTATTAAGGACATAATTGTTCTATGCAGCAATGAGGATAAACCTCAGATCACGGATCCAATCCGCATCATTGCTACTAACATTTTCAATACAATTTTCTAGGAACACATATAAAAACATAGGGAAGCAACAACGCGAGCTATTGATCTACAAACGAACATAGACAAGCAAAATACTACCAGACTAAGTTCATGATAAATTAAAGTTCAATTAATCATATTACTTTAGAACTCCCACTTAGATAGACATCTCTAGTCATCTAAGTGATTACGTGATCCACATTAACTACACCATGTCCGATCGTCACGGAGATGGAGTAGTTTCAACGGTGAACATCAATATGTTGATCATATCTACTATATGATTCACGCCGACCTTTTGGTCTCCGTGTTCCGAGGCCATATCTGTTATATGCTAGGCTCGCCAAGTTTAACTCGAGTATTCCGCGGCGCAACTGTTTTGCACCCGCTGTATTTGAACGTAGAGCCTATCACACCCGATCATCACGTGGTGTCTCAAAGACGAAGAACTTTCGCAACGGTGCATACCGTGGAGAACACTTCTTGATAATTTTAGTGAGAGATCATCTTATAATGCTACCGCCAATCAAAGCAAGATAAGATGCATAAAGGATAAACATCACATGCAATCAATATAAGTGATATGATATGGTCATCATCATCTTGTGCTTGTGATCTCCATCTCCAAGCACCGCCATGATCACCATCGCCACCGCGCCGACACCTTGATCTCCATCGTAGCATCGTTGTCGCCTCGCCAACTATTGCTTCTACGACTATCGCTATCGCTTAGTTATAAAGTAAAGCAATTACATGGCGATGCATTTCATACAATAAAGCGACAACCATATGGCTCCTCGCCAGCCATATAACTCGTTACAAAACATGATCATCTCATACAATAAAATATAGCATCACGCCTTGACCACATCACATCACAACATGCCCCGCAAAAACAAGTTAGACGCCCTCTACTTTGTTGTTGCAAGTTTTACGTGGCTGCTACGGGCTAAGCAAGAACCGTTTACCTACGCATCAAAACCACAACGATAGTTTGTCAAGTTGGTGCTGTTTTAACCTTCGCAAGGACCGGCGAGCCACACTCGGTTCAACTAAAGTGAGAGAGACAGACACCCGCCGTCACCTTTAAGCAACTAGTGCTCAAGCGGTGAAACCAGTCTCGCGTAAGCGCACGCAGTAATGTCGGTCCGGCCGCTTCATCTCACAATACCGCCAACCAAAGTATGACATGCTGGTAAGCAAGATGACTTATATCGCCCACAACTCACTTGTGTTCTACTGCATATAACATCAACGATAAAACCAGGCTCGATGCCATCAGGGGAACGAGTAATTTCAAAAATTTCCTACGCACACGCAAGACCATGGTGATGGCATAGCAACGAGAGGGAGAGTGTCCGTCCACGCACTGTGAGACCGTAAGCGAAGCGCTATAACAACGCTGTTGATGTAGTCGACGCCTTCACGATCCGACCGATCCAAGTACCGAACGACGGCACCTCCATGTTCAGCACACGCTCAGCTCGATGACGATCCCCGGCCCGATCTAGCAAAGCGCCGGGATGAGTTCCACAAGACGACGGCAGGACGATGATGATGCTCCATCGACGCAGGGCTTCGCTTAAGCCCGCGACGATATGACTTCATCGCGCAGGCTTCGCTTAAGCCCGCCGAATATATGACCAAGTGGAATATGGTGGAGGGGGCACCGCACACGGCTAAGGAACGATCCGAGATCAACTTGTGTGGCATGGGGTGCCCCCTGCCCCCATATATAAAGGAGCAAGGAGGGCCGCCAAGGAGGAGGAGGCGCGCCAGGGGGGAGTCCTACTCCCACCGGAGTAGGACCTCCTTTCCTAGTAGGAGTAGGAGAGAAGGAAGGGAAGGAGGAAGGTGCGGCCCTCCCCTAGTCCACCCGGACTAGGCCTTGGGGCGCGCGCCTGCCCTAGGCAGCCCTCTCTTCCCCTGCAGGCCCAATAAGGCCCAATACTTCTCCCCGCGAATTCCTCGTAACTCTCCGATTCAAAAATACCCTAATCATTCGAACCTTCCAACTCCGAATATAGTCGCCCAATATATCGATCTTTACGCCTCGACCATTTCGAGACTCTCGTCATGTCCCCGATCTCATCCGGGACTCAACTCCTTCGGTACATCAAAACTCATAAACTCATAATAAAACTGCCATCGCAACCTTGTTGCATGGACTCTACGGGTTCGAGAACTATGTAGACATGACCTAGAACTATTCTTGGTCAATAACCAATAGCGGAACCTGGATGCCCATATTGGTCTTTACATATTCTACGAAGATCTTTATCGGTCAAACCGCATAACAACATACGTTGTTCCTTTGTCATCGGTATAGTTACTTGCCCGAGATTTGATCGCCGGTATCCAATACCTAGTTCAATCTCACATCGGCAAGTCTCTTTACTCGCTCTATAATGCATCATTCCGAACTAACTCATTAGCTACATTGCTTGCAAGGCTTATAGTGATGTGCATTACCGAGAGGGCCAGAGATACCTCTCCACAATCGGAGTGACAAAACCTAATCTCAAATACGCCAACCCAACATGTACCTTTGGAGACACCTGTAGTACTCCTTTATAATCACCCAGTTACGCAGACGCTTGGTAGCACCTAAAGTGTTCCTCCGTAAACGGAAGTTGCATAACTCATAGTTACAGTGAACATGTATAAGTCATGAAGAAAGCAATAGCAATATACTAAACGATCAAGTGCTAAGCTAACGGAATGGGTCATGTCAATCACATCATTCTCCTAATGATGTGATCCCATTAATCAAATAACAACACATGTCTATGGTTAGGAAACATAACCATCTTTGATTAATGAGCTAGTCAAGTAGAGGCATACTAGTGACTATATGTTTGTCTATGAATTCACACATGTATCATGTTTCCGTTAATACAATTCTAGCATGAATAATAAACATTTATCATGATATAAGGAAATAAATAATAACTTTATTATTGCCTCTAGGCATATTTCCTTCAAATAAGCTGCACCATTTCGCTTCACATAAGAGGGTTAGGTAAGCATATGAATAAGCAGAGAAATTTTCATGGACTTATGAACATAATGGTTTGAGGAATAATGCACATATTCATAGCCCTTAGCTCTACCTCTCAAAACAGAGTTGTTAGCATGATGATAATCATGAGGACTTTGATCCTTTTGAGGAATTTGATCCACGTGAGGAATTTGGTCTCAGATGAGGACTTGGATCCATATGAAGAATTTGGTCCATATGAAGAGTTTGATCTGGGGTTCCTATTCTTCATGTGTGGTGTCATGAGGACATTCACCAAGACTTTCAAGGCACCTTTTGGGAAGCCATATTTTCTTCATAGGGAACTATTCTGCAGCTTAGTGCCAACATATCTAGCAAATACTTCACCATTCTGATTTTTGAACAGTTTATAGTTGAGTCAAATGACTCATCGTAAGAATGAGGAGATTCACATGTAAAGCCGTATAAGTTAGATGGATCAACTGGTGGTCCCTTTGCAGCAACCCATGAGGTTTTGGGGTACCGCCAGCTTCCAATATGTTTCATCAGATTGATTTTCCTCTCAAAGGCAATACCTCTTTCCTAGGGTTCCTGAGAGGATCTTCTTTTACGCACATCACAAAGAGTCTCGATGCCCTTTGAGGCTTTTGTACATGCCTGTCATGTACAATTCCTTCAGCCCTCAGCATCGTTAGTGATACTAGCAATGTCCTCGATGAGGAATTAGTGATAGCAGAGGCAGGTGAAGAATTTGTAACAGTTGAAGCATTTGAGCATTCAGTGAAGAATTAGCAAGATTCACGCTCAATGCACTTTAAGCATGGAGGAACAAATTTTCCTCGAGAAGCGCTGATTTGTTGAGCAAGTAATGAATCACGCCCTTCGAAGATCTTCATAACTCACTCTTAGCTTCTCAAGATCTTGCTTTCTTTGAAGAAATTCATAAGAAAGTTTCTCATGATCAGACAAGAGAGTGTTATGATGACCTTGAAGGCTGTCAAACCTAGACTGAAGTCTTTGAAGATTTTCAATCAAGGCTTTAATGCGATCCATTTCTTCACCCAACATATCATCACTTTTGTCTAGCATGTTTTGAACCTTTTCAAAAGCCCTTTGTTGTTTCACAGCAATCTTAGCAAGTTTAGAGTAGCTGGGCTCGAGGTTTTCATCAGATTCATTCTCACTAGATTCAGAGGAGGTATATTTGAGTACCTTGGCACCCTTTGCCATGAAGCAATAGGTGGGAGCGTAGTCATCATTTTCTTCATCAGCCTTGTTGGTGAGGTCATTTTCTTCAGAGTTGATGATAGACTTGCTGACGAATGCAGTAGCGAGAGCCAGTCTCGCCACACCAGACTCGGACTCCTCAGATGCCTCCTCTTCCTCATGTTCCTCAAATTCAGCCTCAGAGTCCATTTCCTTGCTAATGAATGCCCGATCCTTCTTGGAGCTACTCTTCTTGTGAGATGAAGACTTCGAGGATTTTGATGATGAAGATTTTGACGATTTCTTCTTTTCCTTAGCGCCATCGTAATCGTAATCCTTGTATTACTTCTTCTTTAATTCCTTTTCCCATTGAGGACAATCTTGAATATAGTGACCAGGTTTCTTGCATTTGTGGCATAGCCTCCTCTTGTAGTCACTGGATGAGGAATCACTTTGAGGGTTTTCCAAAGCGGCCACGTCTTGAGAATTTCTGGAACTTCTTCACGAGCAGTGCTAGCTCCTGTCTCAATTCTTCAGGATCACCAAGGTTGCTACCAGAATCTTCACATTCAGATTCGTGACACCGCTTTGGCCTTCGTGGCACTTGATTTGCCATAGCTCTAACCATAGAGGTCTCTCTTTTAGCAAGATGGAACTCATGAGTATTTAGCCTCTCGAGGATATCGCGGATCAAGTGACTTGTAATCAGCACGCTCTGTATCATTAATGCCAGAGTATCAAATGAGGAATCAAGCAATCTCAATAATTTCTTCACCACCGATGGTCGGTGATGTCATGGCACCAAGCGCTTGAAGCTCATTTGAGATGTCAGGAGGCGATCAAGGTTTGTTGAACATTTTCATTGTTTAGTCTTTTGAGGCAGCTTGAAGAGATTGAGAAGAACATCAACTCGAGAGTCACGCTTGAATTGAGACTCCTTCATTCACTTAGGACAGCCTATCCTGCATAAGCTTAGCAGCTTCCAAAGCACTCACTCTTCCATACCGCCCTTTGCTCAGATGGCCACATATGATATTCTTCACTTGAGAATCGAGTTGCTTGAATCTCTTCACATCGGTAGCGCTCAAAGGAGGGTGGGACAGAGGGAACACCATTTTCCACAACATACCGTAGATCGTTATCATTGGCTCAAGATGCATTCAAGATCTTATTTTTCAAAGAGGTGTAGTCTTCCCATCGAATGTAGGACAGCCAAGAAAGACCTTGATCATACCCGCGGTCGATATAAATAAAACTCCAGTGGTTAAACTAAAATCACATAGAACAAGGAGTACCTTGCTCGATACCAATTGAAAGTGCTATATCGACTAGAGGGGTGAATAGGCTATTTTATGAATTCTTCACTAGGAATTTGCCGTGAGGAAATTCCTTAGTGAAGAACTACTTGCAACGGAATAAGTACTCAAGTAAGCATAATGTAATATAGGCATGGTCATCATGATGAAATGAAGACAAGCACAGAGTACGTAAAGCGTGAATCACAGGATAACACAAGATGAAGACAAACAGATCAAGAAATTGAACTGAGGAAATTGAGAAAATCTTCACCAAAGTCTTCAAACACGTATATGATGAAGCACTTAACTCAAGAACGAGGAAATGAAAGAGTTGAGGAAATGGAACCAGAAGCTTGGTGAAGACAATGATTTGGTAGACTAGTTCCAACTCTTGTCTCTGGGCTTGTACGCCTGGTTGAGCGGCCGAGTATTTAAACTCGAGGTCACACAGTCCCGACACCCACCCGAGCACGCAGCTCAGATACCAAGGCCTCACAGATTCTCCTTGAACTAAGGTCAAACAGCACTCGGCCCAATCACTCGTGTTAAGTCTTCACGCCGACTTCCAAACCTTCACAAACTCGGTCACCTGCGATCCACAATTCCTCTTGATGCTCTAGACCATGACGCCTAACCATCCGGAAAAGCACAGTCTTCAAAGGTAATAAGGCCGATCCACGCAGATCAATTTCTTCAGTGATGCTCAATCACTTTGGGTTTGTAGGTGTTTGGGTTTGGGTTTCCTCACTTGATGATTTTCACTCAAAGTCCCTGAGGATGGGATGCTCTCAATTGACAAGTGTCGCTCTGAGCAGCCAACCAGCTAGTGGTTGTAGGGGCGGCTATTTATAGCCTAGGGAGCAGCCCGACATGATAAGACATAAATGCCCTTCAATGATATGACCGTTAGGGGATAAGATATTTTGGGACAGTCAATGCCAGAAGACAAGAATGGTCGGAAATTTGAGTATCAAATTCCTCGTATTATCATGTTCTCATCAGGTAGGCAATTCGACCGGCGATTCTTAACTACTCGGGCCGTAATAAATTCCTCAAAGGACTGTAAGAACTTCATCTCTCACATCAAAAAATTGACGAATCTGTATGAGATTTCCAATGCTTCACTCAAGAAATTGAAGGTGTAGGATTTGAGTTGAGCATCACATGGAAACTTTTCCTTCAGATTTCTACCCCTTTAACAAAGATGGTGTTTCCTATGACTCAAGAAAGAGAAATCAAACTACGAAAACAAAAGTATTGACGCTTCATGTTCCTCAAATGAATACCAAGTCTTCAAGGTCACACCAATTTCTTCACTTTCAAAGTCTTCGTATACAAAAGTCTTCAACAAGAACTTCATTTTTAGGGGTTGACTTTCTCTCAGAATATCAAACTCCTCATAGAATTATAGACCTGTTGTCGGGAAGCTGATCGGACCCATGAACACCTATGGGACCGCGGACCGAGCCCCTTTCGATTCGGGGGGGCGGAGGTCGACGAAGAGCAGATCGAGGCGGCTAACACGAGCAGCAGCTTACTCTTCTTCGAGCTCTCCGAGAGATAACACTCCTACCGCTGCATGTCTGATTGTATTGTGTTCTTGCTCGAGAGAGCTAGGTGTTTTCTGCTTCCCACCTTCTCTAACCTCCTCTATGTTGCGCATGGGCCTCCTTTTATATGCTCAAGGGTCACCGACAGTGGCAACGAGACAAGGGAAAAATGGAAAAGAATGTGGTTGGTACAGCTACTTGCACAAAGGTATCATACCTAACCCCGACGGCAGGGGAGAAAGGCATTAAATGCCCGCTACATCGCCTAAACAAAGGCAAACAGGGACCAGTGGGGCGCCACCGCCACACGATGGCATCTTGTCGCCAACACATCAAGGCTCACTGGTCAAGACAGTTTTGCCACGCTACCGGGAAGGTCCCATGGCTACATCGCTGGATGATGCCGAGCGGAGGAAGAGAGTGGTCCGTCTGCAAGCGCTTTTGCCGCGTTTATGTCTTGTCGCCCCGGCTTGTCGCCATCGGGCCTTCCCGCAAGCTCCTCTTGCCGGGCCTTGTCTCCCCAGGTGCCTTGGTTGGCCTTCACGGCAAGCTCCTCTTGCTGTGGCCTTGTTTCTTGGCTAAAATACTTTGTTCTGAATGGCTTCAAAGGAACCACGGAGGACCTTGGCGGTCACCGCAAGTTTTGCCGTGGTGTCAAGTAACGCCTGCACGAAGTTCGGGATACTAGGGTACCCTCTACTCTAGTACACCGGTCAGAGCCCCTGCCCTGGGCCACACGGTGCAAGCCGAAGGGCTAACAGCCCAAAATAAAGGCATCGGGCACGCTGCTCGGGTTACGCCGTTAGTCACTCCGACCTACCACGCCTCATTTAACGGCAAGCACGCATCGATTGCGGCGCCGGGAGAGATAGTGGGGGTTTTTATTCGAAAGCGAACGCCCACTCCCCTTTATAAGGGAAGCAGGGCAGTTCGCCTACCTTGCCATTTGCTGTCCAATTCAAAAACCACCGCTGCTCCCCCATCTTCCCAAGGTCGAAGAGAGCAGCGCCCGCCCCCATCACCACCAAGCACCACTAACGCCGCTGATCTCCTCCACCACCCCGCCATGGTCTCGAAGTCGAAGGGGAAAGCCGAAGTCGGCCGAGGCGCTATGGCTTGGCGGCGCTATGAAAGGAGCGGTTGTTTTCCCTCACCGCGCGAGGGAGCTGAGGAGTACTACTACCTCTTCGGTCGACGGAGACGCGAAGATTCCACAAGACGAAGGTACTCCCAGCCGCCGCTTCGAACTAGCTCCAACCGGGTATCCTTCTTTGCACTCTTCTTCATCAAGGGCTCTGCCGCTCCCTTCTCTGAATTTTTTCAGGACATCATGAACACTCACGGTTCCGCCTCCTTGATTTCAATCCCCAATGTTGTCTCGACATGGCAGTTTTCGCGACATCTCGCGAAAAACTTTGTCGGAGTCCATCCCAACGTAGCCCTTTTTCCGCCACTTCTTCATGCCTCGAAAGTTGAGAGAGGAGAGCCTCTGCCGGAGGAATCGCTGATCTCAAGGATCGGCAAGAAGGAAGCCTATTCTGGAAGGAGAGCTCCGCAGCAAGTGGGAGGAATGGAGGCAGATTGGTGTTGGATTGTTGAGGAGAACCCGCAGCCCTTCACCGCCCAGCGCCAAACCTCAATAGTGCGCGGCAACGATTGGAGTAACGTGGCCTCGAAGATGCTAGGCTGAAGATTGCAGTCACCTAATCCTTCGCTTTTAGACTTGCCGGCTCACCGAGGCACACATGCGCAGATTTCCTTCGACGCCAGACGCTTCTTTGCAGGAGAGGAGGAGGCCTGCTGGGAGTTTCGTAACGCCGCAGATATCATGCGTGTTGCGCCCGCCTTAATTTCAATTTCACAGTTTGGAACTTGACGCGATGTTTTGGAGCTGTTCCAAATCGACCTGCACTATCCCGAAATGTTCAGGTTGCCGAGGGGCGAGTTCCGCCAGCAACAATTCTTCACTCGACCGCATCCGCGCGATGATGCCATTGTGCGACTCGCATGGAATCGTCCCCACTTGGCAAGAGCCTGCAGATGACGCCGCAAGGGAATTCTTTGACAACTCGGTAGAAGTGCCGTCCGCCCGACGAAAGCGTGAGGGGCCTCACCTGCTGACACCATCGACGATTTAGATGCGCATCGCCACTGTAGGCCGAAGAGGCGGCAGAGTGCTGACACTGGCGAATTCGGGTTCACCATGGAGGAGGCAGAGGCAGCAGAGGCGGCAAGCCTTGTCGAGCTAAGGAGTTTGCCGGTGAGGAGGAGCTTGCCAACTCCGGCCGAGTCGAAGCGAACCGGCCGAGGGCGCCTCCCCACCATCTAGCAGCTTGTCGCGAGCGGAGCCCCAGCCCACTAAGAAGGCGCTCGCAAGGCTGAGACGAACGGGCGGCAGACGGGTTAACAGCCGCCAAGGCCACATGACGACGGCTTCCATCATGGGTAAGCATCAAGCGCTGAGCACTCACGCCACAGCAGAATCGGAGCGGGCCCTCCTGTGCCACTGCTGCTACTTCCCGCCAAGCGGTCAAGGGAACCCACTCTCCGCCTCGTCGCAACGGAGGCGAGCCAGAATTTGATCTCTCCGCGCCAGCTCCGACGAGGAAGAAGAAGAGTAAGACTCGTGTTGTACTTGTAGTTCTTCAATTTTGTTGCTTTGTCTTGTATCTGATTTGCTTCACTCAACTCTTTCCTTTCGTGACGCCGCCCGTAGAGCGTCAGAAGAGAGCCAAGGTTCCGTGGTTGTCATTGAGGACGATCCCACTGCATGACAGAGGTGGCGCGTCTGAGACCACCTTGCCGAACGCGACAACTCTTCCACAAAGCAGCCCCCGCCGTAAGTATATGGTTTACTTTTTTGCTGTTGAGCGATATGGGTGCTCTTTTCTTGACCGACATCCGATCGTTGGTTTGTGTAGGAGCAGCAACCCCACCAGAGTGCCTGCCGCTTCTTGACATGCCTTCCGCCGACTACACCGCCAAGGGAGGATTCTCCCGCAAGGAGCCGCCCCGCAAGGGGGACTTCTCCGCAAGGGTCAGCCCCCGCAAGGGGCAGCACCAAGGATCCCCAAAGGTTGAGACCACGATCGAGATCCTAGCATGTAACCTCTTCGCTGATAGCTTCCCTGTGTTTCTTTTGATCTTCTGATTTTTCTTTTGAGTATTTGCTTGATCGTTTTCATTTTCCGGGTCGCCGATCCATCCGCCGCAGAGCCAATGGAGACCGAGGCCGCCGGGCGAGGAGGACGCCAAGGCAACATCGGGCGACGCCGCCATCGAAGAAGAGGTTGGCGCCGACGAGCCTGCCGGTGAAGAGGCCGCCAGCAAGCCGCGCAGGCCGGCGAGGGGTCCGCGATCGACCGACGCCCCGAGGTCGCAGGAGCGCCAGCGCCACATCGATCACGATCCTCCGCCGCCGCAGAAAGGCCAGTTCAAGAGCCCCAGCCCGGCGCTTACTTGAAGGCCGGCGATGGCGCTTTCATCAAGCTTCCCTCGGCGCCGAGCCTGTGGCACCGGTCAAGGAGAGACCTTGACGAAGAGCTGCTCGCTTCCACTGGCTGACGCTGGTCGATGCGCCACAGCAGCAGCGGCGAGTCTCGAGGAGGAGCAACTGCCGAGAAGCTGTTGTCGCCTACTGCGTCCGACAAGCCAAGCTGGAATCCCGGAAGCACTTGTCGCGGGCGGGAGCAGACATCGAGAAGCGCGCAGAGGAGCTCCGGGGCATCAATAAGGAAGCTCTCCGGTCCTTGGCAGAGGAGCGGGAGCAAGTCGCAGAGGAGCGCAAAGCCTTCCTCCTCGAGAAGGCTCAAGTTAAAGAGCAACAGAGGCTTGCTGCCGAGAAGCTGCTTGCAGAAGGCGAAGTTGGCGTAGCGGAAGGTCAATTCGACAGCCACGAGGAGGATCTCGCCAGCGCGAAAGCAGACATTTGGCGGGCTCAAGGAAGCAAAGGATGCTGCCGCAGCTGCCGAGGCCGCCAAGAAGGAGTTGGAAACAAAGGTGACGCAGCTGGAGGCCAATCTGAAGGAGAGCGGCGAGAAGCTTGCCGCACTCAAGCATGAGCGTGAGAAGGATGCCTACACTCTTGGTGAGCTGCAGGGCCGTCTTGCCGAGAGGAGCAAGGACCAGAGGAGCAAGGAACTCAGCACCGCCAAGGACTCCAACGCAGATCTCGAGTTGAAGTTGACCACCTTGACTCAGACGCTGGAAGGCGCCAGGGAGCGGGAGGTGGCCTTATTGGAGAAGATCAAAGCCGACGAGGCGCTGCTGGCGAAAGGCCGTTGCCGCCTGTAACACCTTCAGAGAGAATGTGGAGCACGGAACGGGGTCTCGTGAATGTTGCCGCCGCCATCGACAGGAGCTCATGGAGCCGGGATGGTGGATCTGGATATTCTCCGACGAGCACCTCCAACCCAGCGCCAAGCTCAGCTTGTTCTTCAAGGGCGCAGACGCACTCCAGCGACTCGGGAAGAGATCCCAAAGCAGCTGGTCGAGGAGTCGCGCCAGATTCATGCTGCGGCTCTCCAAAAGGTGCCGATGAAGGTGGCTTTCCGCAATCCCCTTCTCAACCTCACCAACGCCCTCAAGTCCTTGCCGGATGCTGATGTGGAAGCGCCATGTTCTTGTCGCGCCATCCCGGACAGGTGAGCGGGATCAAGAGGGTTGATGGCGCATCACAGAGATTAGGTCGCCCATTTTATCTTTTTCTTGTCGCCATGATCATGTCATGAGAACAATCTATTAGAGCTGCGACAAGCTATCTTGTAATATATACTTTATTTCAAGCAGTGATTGCAATGTTATTTCTTTTACTTGATTCCTTCCTTTGTATGTTTTTGCCTTTACGCTTTTAGGGAACTTGTCATGCTGGCACTGAGTCATTGAGCTAGCTGAAAGCGGACGTCAAGAGCCTGTCGGGCGTGCCGAACCGACAAGAAACCTTGTCGCAACTAGTCGCAGCTCACTTAAGTTGTTGAACGGACTCAAACAAAGTAAGGGCGCAACTAGCTACGAGTTGGTTCCTCCGCCAAGACAGGTTTTCCATACAAAGTACGGTATCGCTCGAGGAAGATAACTTAAAAATTTAAAGCTGATTGCTCAAATTTTAGCAACTTAGCTTTTCTGTCGCTTGCTTCCCGTAAGGCTAAACTTCCTCGAGCGACGCTTGGTCCACACCATTATCTTCTCCTCCCCGCTAACTTGTGGGCGTAGGAACCTTCCTTTCTTTGAGAAAGAAAAAGAAGAGAAAATAGAGTTATGGAGCCTTATGCCCGTTATTGCTTACCGGGTAGGTGCTGCACAAAGTGTCGATAATGCATGCAAAATAATAGAGTAGAAAGCATGAATTGACAAGATGCGCAAGCACATGAGCTTTACTTATGCACGGATCTCGCGCCCGCTTTGTACAAAGGATTACATGCAACATCGGCAAGACTTGTATTGGGGTGGTTGCCGAACAGGTTCCAAGAATCGCGCCTCACGGGTAAACTTTATAAGATGCTCAATGTTCCAGGAGTTGCTCACCGAATGCCATCTTCGTCTCATATGACAGCCAGCCTAGTGACTCGCTTCACCCGTAAGGGCCTTCCCACTTCAAGCGCCAACTTGTTGGAATTCTCATGGACTGAACGCGCCAAGAACAAGGTCGCTTTCCTCGAGACTTCGCACTAACTTTGCGGTTATGGTAGCGGCGCAAAGCTTGCTGGATAACGAGCAGCTCGTGACAAAGAGCTCAAGACGGTCCTCCTCAAGGAGCAAGCAGTGTCATCTTGTCGCAATCGCTTCTTGCTCAAGCTCATCATAAGCGAGCACTGAGGTGACCCGTAAACGAAGTTCCGCTAGGAGAACTGCCTCGCCCATAGACTAGAGCGAAGGTGTCCGCCAAGGGCTCGACGGCGCCGCCCCGATCGACCAAAGAACCACCGCAGCTCCTCAATCCAGCTTCTTCCGCACTTGTGCAGCCCGTCAAAGTTCTGGTCTTGAGCCCATGCAGCACTTCAAAGATTTGCCCTCACCGCTGACCGCTACTTGATGAGCAACAAAAGCAAAGCAGACCTTGGCGCCAAGATCTTGGACGATCGCATGAAGGTGCGACTGTGGAATTGTGTGCCGTTGTCGGTGATGATCCTGTTTGGAATCCCAAACGGCAAACAATCGACCAAGAACTTGATCACGATCGTGGCTGTCACCTTCTCATCGCTTCCACTTCCGCCACTTTGTGAACTTGTCGATTGCCACGCATAAGTACTCAAAGCCCCGACAGCTCGGGAAAGGGGCCAAGGATGTCGAGCCCCAAGACCGCAAATGGCCAGGATAAAGGGATCGCCCGAGAGCTTGAGCTGGCTGGTGTTTGCTTGAATGGAACCGCACGCCACACTTGGTTACTTGTGCAGCTTGCATCCCGGAGGGCTGTCGGCCAAAAAAGAAACCTTGCCGAAAGCTTTGCCGCAAGTGCTTTGCACCAATGTGGTGACCACATATGCCAACGTGTATCTCGCCAACAGCTTCGGCCCATCTTCCCGTGAATACACTTCAATTTCACACCGTTGAGTCTTCTTCAGACATGCAGGTGTTGTCAACAAACCGGTACATACTTGACCGCCGGGCTACTCTTTCCGCTTCTTCTTGCTCTTCGGAAGTTCTCCGTCTCAAGGAAATGGACGATCTGTTGTGTGCCCATGCCGGAGCTTGTGGCTCGACAACAAGGACTAAAGGCATATCTCGCTGCTGCGGAACATCCGCTTATGGCAAGAACTCGCGGCTCAGCCGGAGTTGATGTTCCCCGCAAGCTTGCCGAGCAAAACTTGTCGGGAGCGCTCGCTTCAACGAAACAAACCCTAGGGCTTGTTTGAGCAGATCGCCTCAAAGACTCTTGGTGTTGATCTTGGGGACCTTCTTGGCGGCTTCGGAAGCTCACGAAAATAGTCACCAGAAATCAACTTCCTCTTCTTGTTCTGTCCAGCTTGATTGCGCATACTGGTTGAGTCAGCTTGAGCACAAAAATCCCTGGTTCCATTGTAACTTGAGTGCGCGACTTTGACAGCCATCAAGCAATATCGCTCGAGCTCTTGGAACATGTTCCATCTATAGGCCAAAGTGCTCTTCTAGCTTTCACTTCATCAACATAGGCTTCCATCAACGGACTCGATAATCCTTGTTCACTTGGCGGACGATGTCGTGAGTCACCCCCGATAATGAGCTTCTTGATCCCAAGGTCTACCATGATCTCGAGACCGGCAAGCAAACCTTCATACTCTGCAGTATTGTTTGTTGCTTGCTCCTTGGGAAAGTGCATCTGGACTATGTACTTGAGGTGCTCTCCTGGGTGCGATAAGCAAAGACGCAAGCACCAGCGCCTTTGTGGCGTAGAAGGCACCATCAAAGTACATCAGCCACTCTTTGCTCGCTTCCTTGACGGGATGCTCGCTTCGAATTTCTTCATCCCGTGTTGGCGCCCATTCTGCTATGAACTCCGCCAACGCTCGCTTTGATAGTTGAGGTGCTCTCAAACTTGAGACCAAAGCTTGACAGCCCAAAGGCCCACTCGACAATCCCGCCTGCTGCTTCGGATTTTGCAAGAGCTCTTCAGCGGAAAGCGAGTGACGATCGTGATCTCATGTGCTTGAAAGTAATGGCGCAGCTTTTCGAGGCCATGAGAAGGCCGAAAGCAATTTCTGCACACCGTGAGTACCTTGACCTAGCCCCCAGAAGGGAACTGACAAAGTAAACCGGGCGCTGCACCATCCTTTTCTCAGATCCTCTCATACCGCAGCATCCATCTTTGTCGGGACCAGCTTGCCGGTGACGCCCTTGCTTGTTGCCGGATGCCTCGCCGTGGTTGCTAGCTCATCATCCGCCTCCTCTCCGCTATTAACGCAGCACTAACCACTTGATTGGTTGCCGCTATATATAGCAGCAACTTCTCTTGTGGCTTAGGTGCGACAAGTATTGGAGTGGAGGACAGGTATCTCATTAAGTCTCGCAGCGCAGCCTCCGCTCCGAGTCCATTTCATTGACCTGCCTTTTCAATATTTTGAAAATGGCAGGGCCGCCAGCAGACTCTAGAGATAAACTCGCCGAGAGCAGCTACGAACCGCAAGTCTTCGTGACATCCTTGACGCGCTTTGGTGCTTCAATCTGCTCAATGGCCTTGATCTTGTCGGGATTGGCTTCAATTCCCCGCTAAGACATGAAAGAACCCGAGAAGCTTGTCGGAGGGGACTCCAAACACACACTTCTCGGGTTGAGCTTGAGGTTGATCTTGCGCAGATTTGCAAAAGTTTCGCCTAAATCTTGAATCAGAGTTGCTTTGTCCTTGCTTCTGACCACTATGTCATCCATGTAGGCTTCTACATTTCGTATTTGCGCTCAAAAGCATCATGGACTACCCTTGCAAATGTTGAACCAACATTCTTAAACCGAAAGGCATTCGACGAAACAATATGTGCCACATGGGGTGATGAATGCGTTTTCCTCATCTCTTCTCGCCATGAAGATCCGATGGTACCCTGAGTATGCATCAAGAAATGAAAGCAAATCACATCCGCCGTGGAGTCAACAATCGATCGATGCGCTGCAAGGAAATGGGTCTTTGGGACAAGCTTTATTAACATCGTAAAGTCAATACAAAGCCTCCATTTCCCATTTGCCTTTACGCACGACTACAGGATTGGCCAACCACGAGGATGGAGCACCGACAAGGCCCGCTGCTTCCAATTTCTTGATCTCTTCTCGATAAACTCTGGCGCCCACCGCATGCTTTCGACTTTCTACTTAACGGGTCATGGTGAGGACAGACGGCAAGATGGTGCTCAATTACTTTCCCGAACACCGGGATGTCGACGGTTGCCACGCAAACACGCCGACGTCGCCCGCAGAAAGCAACGAGCGCCTTCCCTATTTAGGATCGAGAGTGGCACCGATGGTGAAGGTACCACCAGTGTCGCCCTCCTTGGCGGACACCTTCTTGGTCTTTGGTGGAGCTGCCATCGCCTTTCTTACACTTGCCGGTGGAGCTCGATGGTGCCCTCGACGGTAGCGCAGCACCAAGAGGTGCGCTTGCCGGAGGGGCATCGAGCTCTTGCCGACTTGGTCTTTTCTTCCCCGGAGCTTCAAATGCAAGTGACTTGCTATCTGCTGCAGCTGCCGCTTCCGTAGATCTTGTCGGCGCAGATAAGAGCATCCTTCTTGTCGCCAGGACGGAGATGACACTTATCGGCCCCGCATCTTCAAGAAGTTGTATGCATAGTGAGAGGCTGCCATGAATTTGGCGAAGTGCCGACGGCCAAGTATCCCATTGTAAGGCAATGGAAAATCAGCAACGCCAAAAGTGACTCTCTCACCCTCAAGTTCAACTCGCTGCCAAATGTCACCGCAACGTGATCTTTCCTTCGCTTGCTCCTTCCCGGATTGATTCCTTGAATGTGCCGGTCTCTTCGAGCTCGCCGTCGTGGATCCAAGTTTCGGAGTACCGCCGAGGAGATTAGGTTCAAGCCGCCCCGCCACAACTAGCATCTTAGTGACCTTGAGGTTGCGGATAGTTGGGGAAACCAACATCGTAAGCACCCGACCGCAGTTATGCGATCGGGTGGTCTTCAATATCAAAGATGATAGGCGGCTGGACCATTTCGAGGCTTGCGGACTCGACGGATGGTTCGCCGCATTGACTTCCCGCATCCACCGCTTGATGCTGGCGGTGTGAAGTATGCGAGAAGCACCGCCAACGCACAAGACCTCTCGTGGCTTTCTCGAACTCCTGCCGCCGCTTGGCCATCATCCATGTCCTCGCCATCATCGCTATCTTCATCCTTGTCGCGCCGCTGGAGGTCTGCTCTGCCGCCATTTGGCCTTGCCGCAAGGCCCTCCTCGCCTAGACGCTTTTTGCTAGTTCCTCCAAAGACCTTCCTCGAGCCTTCTCCTTGTCGCTTGCTCGATTTCAGCCTTTGTTGCTCGACAAGCTGCTCGACTTTCTTGCAGCTCGAGATCATGGCCCTTGGTGCGGTGGATCTTGCAGTACTGCTTGTTGGAGCCATCCTGCTTGTCGGCGACCGCCACAGCCTGGCAGTTGGTGCCCGCGGCAACCTCCTTTCCGGAGCTACCAATTTTGGCCTTCTTGGTGCCACCTCCGTTGCTGGACTGCTCGACAACTAGCACATCTCTGCCTTTCTTCTTTCTCGCTTTCGCCGCCGCTTTTCTTTGCCGGGCAGGTCCTCACTATCGATCCTACTTGCCCCTACATTCTCTCCGGGAGTCTCTCCTTCCTCAAAGACGCGCACACTTGTCGGCCAGGCATATAGCTCATCGACGCCCTTGATTTTGCACATCGCCATCTCTCCCGCATCCTCGCGGTTCCGCGACGTTTCGATGGTACGCGCTGATTACCGCGCAGTGGTGGACATTTGGGATGTTGTGCAGTACACGGCTGAATCTCTCAATGAACTTGCGCAGGGCTCTCCTTCCTTCCGGGCGAAGCAGATGAAGGTCGCCTTCTTGGCTATGAGGTTTGTGGTCACCGTGAAGGCGCCAACAAACTGATGGCATAGATCCGCCAAGAGGATATGGAGTTGTCCGCAAGTGCATGAGCCAGATCTCACATTGGGCTTGAGTACCGCGGAAGTAGTTGGCCAGATCTTGTCGCTCTCGCTTCGCAGCTTGCACCGCAATGGTGTAGATGCCGAGGAACTCCGACGGATGCGCCTTGCCGCCGCATTTCTCTCGTACATCTGGCTTGAAATTCTTCTTGCCGGGCCATCGACTTGCCGCAGCTCACGAGTGAACGCAGGGCAACCTATCACAGACGCAAATCGCCTCGTTCTCTCGGGCGCATGCATGTCGGCAGAGGGCCCAAGGCGCTGGTTCTGCTTGACGCCGCTTCTTCGGGCGCTCGGCGCGAGTTCGAAGCGCCTTTCTTGCTGCTGCTCGTGAAGAACTTGCGCGACGCGACGAGCTCGTGGATCTGGCGACGCCGTGGAGTCGCCGCCGAGGTGGATCCGTGAGTCGGCGATCTTGGCCTTCGGGTGGAGAGTGCATGGTGGTTGCACCTCCACCGCTCTGCCGCCACCGCTCGTGCTTGGCAGTCTGTCGCGCAGCGGCGTACTTGGTTTCATGAGTGTCGCCGCTGGCAAAGCCGGCGAGACTTGATGGTGGCCTCCATTCATCGACCTTGTTGGCCGTTGAGGGTAATCTAGGAGCAGCTTGAGCTCTCGCCAAAGCTTCGCTGGAGTGGTAGGTGGCAGGCTAACGGCGAGGAGCGGATATGCTCGACTTCTAACTATGTTAGAAGGAGCAGATCCCGCCCATGCGATCGCGTTTCGCGCGTGCCAAAGATGTTGGCGCACACACCGGTCTTGAGGGCCTCGGATCCACCAGCCGATCTTGATCCAACGAGCGATGGTACCGTGAATACCATGACGCTGTCGGTCCCGCCCTCCCGAGATGGGCGCGCGCGTACGGACGCCGAGGTCTGTGCAGCCTTGTCCTTGACTTGGCAGCATCATGAGCTCCCCGCCGACGCCTGCTTTTTCCGCTGGTTCACCCCACCACCCATTTGCTCCGTGGTGGTGGGATCGACGGACGGCTCACGCCGCCAAGCCTTCTTCTTCAAGGGCATGTCGATGAAGATGATGAAGATGTAGCTCGGTGAACGCCGGATCAGGTTCACACAGCCTCGACGCTTCTACCCGGGCGCGCCAAAGATGTCGGGAAGCTGATCGACCCGCGAACACCTATGGGACCGGCGGACCGAGCCCCTTTCGTTCGTGGGGCGGAGGTCGCACGAAGAGCGATCGAGGCGGCTACACGAGCAGCTTTACCCAGCTTCGAGCTCTCCGAGAGATAACACTCCTACCGCTGCATGTCCGATTGTATTGTGTTCTTGCTCGAGAGAGCTAGGTGTTTTCCGCTTCCCACCTTCGAACCTCCCCACGCTATGCATGGGCCTCCTTTTATATGCTCAAGGGTCACCGACAGTGGCAACGTAGACAAGGGAAAAATGGAAAAGAATGTGGTTGGTACAGCTACTTGCACAGTTGTATCATACCTAACCCCGACGGCAGGGGAGAAAGGCATTAAATGCCCGCTCACGCCGCCTAAACTGTGCAAACAGGATCTGTTGTGGGCGCCACCGCTGCCACGATGGCGATCTTGTTAGCGCCACACATCATCAAGGCTCGCTGGTCAAGACAGCTTTCTACACGCTGCTACCGAAGGTCCCATGGCGACATCGCTGGTGGATGTGCCGGAGCGGAGGAAGAGAGTGAGTCTGCTGCGGCAAGCGCTTTGTCATGTTTATGTCTTGTCGCGTCCTGAAGCTTGTCGCCATCGGCCTTCCCTGCAAGCTCCTCTTGCCGGGCCTTGTCTCCTAGGTGCCTTGGTTGGCCTTCCCGCAAGCTCCTCTTGTCAGCCTTGTTTCCTTGGCTAAAATACTTTGTTCTTGAATGGCTTCAAAGGAACCACGGAGGACCTTGGCGGTCACCGGCAAGCCTTTGCCGCTGGGTGTCAGAATCGCCTGGCACGAAGTTCGGGATACTAGAGTACCCCTACTCTAGTACACCGACACCTGTGTACACTCATAAACTCATTAGTCCCTTAACCTATAAGTCTTCAATACACCAAAATCACTAAGGGGCACTAGATGCACTTACACTGACATGTGGGCCGGACCCCTGTTGGGACCATATGTTAGTGACCCAATGCACCCGCAGTTAACTAACAGCTACGTGGGCATATTTGTTGGAGTAAATTACGGGGGAGCGAAGGGGTGGAAATATTGCTGGACACAACGGATTGGACGAGCGTGGGGGGAGGAGAGTCATGCATGCAGATTTTTTCACACGGGGTGGAGTGGTGGGACTGCCGGAGGGTGAAGGAGAGTTTGGCAGGCATATTGTTTCCACACATGGATAGGAAAAGATTTGGAGACAAACGGGCTTCCTGCATGTATGGGGAACAATGCATAATAAGTCATCTTGCATGCCGGGCTAGGTATAGTCTCAAGTCATTAAAAACATACACACCCCACACATGTTCATATTTCAAGGTGCACTAAATTATTGCATGCGATGATTAAGGCTGGCCATAATGGTGGTATCTTAGCTGGTATCATGCACACGGGAATAGAAAACATGCTGATGTGGCAAAGAATTAAAGAAGAGAGGGGGGGGGTTAGAAGAACGACAACACTAGTTGAGTACTTTTGCAGACTTCAAAAACTATTCCACCACCTCTACTATCTTGCTAAGAGTAGGTGAAATTTTTGAATCGAGCCCTTTAAACTAGAAGGGAGGTAGTGGTACTCTAATAGCTAACCTTGTTGTGATGACAAGATAGGACATGACACGCACCTGGATGGAGGAACTAGTCTGCATTGTGCATTTAAGTTTTGTCTGAAGTCAATGTACCTCTACTTTCACCAGACTTATAGAAAAATGTATCAACATTCACAATGTCAAATCAATATTTTTTCAATCATTATAAAACATAGTTCTTATACTCATTATAATCAGTATTGTAGATATTGATATTTTTAGTATAAATTTGGTCGGGATTTCATTGATGCCTGTCAAAGCGTGGAGAAAGCGGAGCTTAGGGCTTGCATTGCCGGGTCTCTACATAGGTATTTCTTCATAATCCTGTAATTTTAGAGACTGATTGCGCTTTTGTGGTAGCGCCTCTTGCATCGGGGACAATGATAGGTCTGCTATGCCTGACCAAGATGAAAGTGTTGAGCATCTCGTTGATCAACAATCTTCAATTGTCAAAGATTAGCTGCTCGCCAATAAGGTGGCACACTTAATCGCTAAGTATAGATTTGACAATAGATTAGATGGTATTCTTGTAAATAACGCATTTACCCTGTGTGGCTAATATTGTATCGAATGAGTGTACCGTGTGGCTGGTTAATTAATATAAGGTGGTGTTCAAAAAGTATAAATTTGGTCAAACACTTTGCAAACGGTTGACGGGAGTAAAAAGGACCATAGGGAGTATCATGCATGCGGAGTAGGCAAAAACAATTGCTCATTTATAGTCGGTCGAAGTCTCAAAGGGCGCGACCGCGCGAGGGAGGCGAAGGTCGTGGGACGCGCGTGGTTGACGGAATTAAGTGAAGTTTCATCCACGCGTCGGCATGGCGTGTGAACAGCGTAGTTATACCGTCAGCCTACGATGTGGGTCTAGTAGACATGACATCTAGTGGGTCCCGTGATAGTTCTCGAGAACTTTTGGGGCTTGCAGCCGCTTATCCACCGGGCAAGCCAGCAACCCCACGCCATTCGCACGCCTCTACTCGTCTCCCCTCGCCTTCTACCTTACAACAGTTCGCCTCAAATCGTTCCATCCTTTCACATTAGTTCGCTTCCCGCTTTTATGGGTACAACAGTTCAACTTCTCCTAACCCTTCTCCAAAATCCATGGCCTCCCAAATCTCCATGATCGCCCCGAGTACCAGGTTAGAGCCATCATCGGGCGATCAGTTCATCATCATCTACACACGGATCCGCAACGGTGAAAGCATGGCTTGCTCGCCCAACGCATGTTCAACAGCTCAACGGATGAGTGGGTCACTGGGCTAGATGTTGAGTACACCACAGTCCCGGGACGAGAGAAGGATCTAAAGGACTAAGAGAGGAAGAAGCCCGCCGTGATCTAGGTTTATGACATAACGCTTGCTTGGTCTACCACATATGCCATGCCGACGCTGAGTTCCAGGATTTTAAGAACTTCCTCAAGGACAAAAGAGTGAAATTCACATCAGAGGCTTTAAGAACGATGTGATGTCCTCCGCCGGATAGGTCTCGCTGTAGGCCAGCCCTTCGATCTCTAGAAGGCAAGCCTAGTGTCCTCCTCTCAACCTTCACGTCAACCTCGCAGCAGCCATGATTTATCCTTTGTACGCTTAAACTCAAGAAACCTCATCACGAAGTTTCATCATGCATGGGAGTCGAAGACATTAGATGAAGATCACATCCTGTACGCAGCAATGGATGCCTACCTTTGTTTAAATATCTACAAGGGTTGGATGAAGAAGCAGAGCCAAGTGTCCGGTTCAAGCAAACAAGTGTCGGTGAAGAGGAAGAGGAAGAGGGACGAGGACATGGACTCGGACTCCGAGTAGGTGGCAGTGCCGTCGCTCATGCTGGTTCTATTGCAGTGTCAAGCGGACTAGTTGCTTAGTTTATTTTCAAGGGTGTGTTATGCTGAGGCCCTAGCAGAACTATGTTTAGTATGTTCTTTCTCGTTATTTGAACTCTTTAGTACGCATAGTAGTACTAGTACTATGTCTTACTACTGTTCTTCTTGCGCTTGGTACTACTGTCAGATCTTCGTGTTCCTACTGTACTTAATACGTTCGTACTAGTAGTATAATTTGGGTTAGTCGATTTGTGAAGGAAGTTTGACAGAGCGAAGGAAGAAGACGGCCAAAGAGGTGGAAGAAGCCCTTCTAGCCATCCATGTTGCGTCAAACGGCTCACATGAGTCGACTGACCCAAATTCCTCCTTCAGATTGCAGGATCCACATGGCATTCAAGGTCTCGAAGGTAGATTCCGCGTCCGC
The DNA here is from genome assembly GCA_021605205.1 of Aegilops longissima. Taxonomy (NCBI): domain Eukaryota; kingdom Viridiplantae; phylum Streptophyta; class Magnoliopsida; order Poales; family Poaceae; genus Aegilops; species Aegilops longissima. The sequence continues at coordinate 19,586 of JAHIAM010002528.1, read as the reverse complement.
ACCCGGTTTATGGGCTCGATGCGCTGCATCGCTTCCGCCATGACAGCCACCATGCGCGTGCTCCTCCGCTGGGCGTAGAGACGATAATGACACGCTAGTTCCTCCTCGCTGGCGTGCTGGAGCACGCGCTCATCCTCCTCTTTGTACGCTACGTGCATAGATGCGGCTCCACCAGCTGCTCCCGTGCTTGGCAGTGCGGCGGCATCGCGAGGAGGGACTGCAGACGACATGAGCGGGCAAGCCTACGGCTTCATGGCACAGGGATGGCGGCGACACGGTGGTGATGGGCGAGAAATTGTTGGCCGGAGTAGGCGGGCGCCGGTATGCCCAACGGCGGCGGCGGCATATTGATGAGTGCGCGTGTGGGAGCTTACTTTAGTTTTATATAAGGTTGGTCAAACTTAAAAGAAAATCGTACTAGTACACGTAAACATTAGACTTAGGCAGCGCTTTTATTAGTTTTTTTTTTCAAGTTAGTACCATAGCCACGATACGGAATCCTGTGCAAGCTGCTGTGAACTGCGTCACATGGTCGATCGAACGGTAAGGCCACCGTGTCGCTACCAAGGACATCCACCGAACCTTTTGTGTGTGTGAAAACAATCTCTAATATTACTCAACTTTTTTCCCGGAAAGTTCTTGATGCTGCAATATTTCCATATATTTGAATTTAGCTCCAGTTCGGTTTATTTGGATTTGGACGCTTTAGGTGCGCCCTAGTTTTTTAATACTGATTTTGTGTGTGTGACTGAGAGATAACGTGTATGTGTCCATATGTGTGTTGGGCGGAAGGGCAATGTGGAGACGGTAAAAGTGGGATACAGACATAGAGAGGTGTGAATGTGCAAATGATCATGCCTGAGTGAGACATAGACAGATGCACTTGTGTGTGTGTGTGAGAGAGAGAGAGAGAGGGAGAGAGAGACAAAGAGAGACAGAGAGAGAGAGGAGCATCCGTAACACAACAACCATCTCTCTCGATTCGTCCGTCCCTCACATGGTCGCATGCAACACATGCATCAACGCGCACATTTTGACACCCTCACCCGGCCCCTGCCCACCTCAAGGCCGGCACAATCTCTTCGTGAATACCCATTTCTCTCCTTAGGTTTGTTTTCTCTCAATATCACACACACACACACACACACACACACACACACACACACACAGAGAGAGAGAGACACACACAACACAACACACACACACACACACTCCCCCGAGCACACAATTCATCCCTATCCAAGGTTATACGGCGACCACTCTCGCTTGTGCTTCTTTGCACCCCAACATGCACAACACCTCAATCTTCAAAGAGGGCATCGAGCAGATCAAAGACGGAGACCACACCGCACTAGAGAATGCGGGTCATTTGGAAGCAGGTGATGTGACGATGGCTGACCGACTCCTCTCCCCTCTCTCTCTCTCTCTCTCTGCACAAAATTACCAATCCTTCTCTCCCTGCACAAAATTGTCAATCCTCAACCCACGAGATCCTTCCCTCTCGCCCATGTTTTTCCAGCTCTCTAATCAAACATATTGTCTCTTCTCCTTCCACGATATAGAATCCGATGCACACGATCTCACGATATTACATGTCTCCATCTTTCTCACAGCACTCTAACTTCTTCCTCTCTCTTCTCTCTCTATCTCTCTCTCCGCCTCGTTAGGTTTGTCTCCTACTCTCTCGCCCACATACATACAATCTTTCCCGCCCTATCTCGCTCCATCTTCAAAAGCTCTCTCTCGCACGCTTTCATTCACACATTGGGATATGTCAAAATGTTGCTTCTATAATGGCTGATGTAGAGTTATGGTTGTTTTTGTTGCATCCTACAAAGTAATAACTATCAAATGCATTTAGATTCTCATTTGACTGGATTATGTGAGTTTGAGCATGTTGTGAAGTACTATAGACCTTGTATACATCTTGGGATTCACAATGATTGTAAATATTGAATTGTATAGACCATTACATTCAAGTCAATAGCCTAATATATTTATTTCACAATTTCAACAAATGATTAGTTCACTACAAACTAAGAAAACAAATGTGTACTCCTCCGCTTTCATTTAAGTCCGCAGATTAGCATTGGTCAAAGTCAAGTTTTGTAAACTCTCGTAAAGCTTTAACAAAAATATTAACATATACAATAAGAAATAAATACCATTAATTCATGACTGAATGTACTTTCACATCATACATATTTGTTATGGTAAATGTTTATATTTTTCTATAAACTTGGTCAAACTTTAGGAAGTTTGACTTCGGTCAAACCTAATATGCAGAGTTTACTACTACTACTAGCTAGTTGCTTAGCCGAATCACTCAACACGCCACACGCGGAGTCCAGTGTCACAAAATTTTGAGGTCGGCGGGAAAATCTCCCGCGACCCTGATTCAAGCAGTGGGAAGTTACCATCATAGCCTTCAAAGACAGGCCTACGGATGACGCTTGGTAGGGGGCTGTTTTCGTAACTTCAGGTTCACCCTACCCAGCCAACCCCACCCCGGCACCCAGAGTAGTACACCTGAATACTCCCTATTTTCTATCCCCACCACAAAATAGACTTCTCCACGACACCGCAGCCTTCGTGCTCCTCCCCTTTACATCGGCGCACTCGTCCACCGCAGCAGCGATCCGCCTCATCGACAACCTCAGACACCACACCGGAGCCGGTCCACCATCGCCGCCAGACACGGAGCCTCTTCCCCGCATCGCCTTCCATGGTCTCGGATCTGCTTCCCTAAGCCGACGCCAAGTGCAGAAGTACCACCGTCAGGACAATGAACTGACTCTGCTGTTTACTATGACTCACAGAGGCCGCCACCCATCGCTCTCCTCCTCGATTGGTAATGTGTGTATTGAATCACTTAGCAAGACATGTGCAGTTCCAATTTTGTTCATACCTACCCTTCAAATTTCCTGGGTGCTATTGTTCCCGTAAAAGTAATTGCTAATAGCCTCCATTGTTCAAAAGAATATCAGCTTGTAATTGTGCGGCCGCCCTGCACTGCTGCAGTGCTTGGGTAGGTTTTTCATCCGCAGCCGAGTGTGGCAAATGATGGAAAGGTTTTAGAACTAGCAAGATGCCCATATGCTGCATGCATCAAGATGCATTCGTATGAGTAGTTTATCTTGTGGGAGAAAAGGATGAACAAGGGAAGGCCTTATTTGCCAACTGAGAGGGGTATGGGTATCTTTTGCAAAATTCTGATTTGTTTCTTCCTATCTGCCGATATAAATCAGACGGCCTATATTGCATGAAAAAAAGTATAGATAAAAAATAGACAAGAAAGGAAGTAGAGATAAATATTAAATATTAAATAAATATAACAGAGAGAAGAGAGTAGAGATAGCAGAGACGCCGAGAAGGATCACAAGACGCTGGAAAAAGCGCCAGGCGGCGCTTAGTTTTGGCGCACGACATCCGCGCGCTTTATAAAATCCAATGCCTCCCACCGCCTCGCGTTTTGCCACCGCCTCTCCCTGCTCAGGCCTCGCCACCGCCTCTCCCCGCCATTTACGCCATCACAAGCAGCGCCACCATGCCGCCGCCTTTGGGAAACTTGGGGATACTGCAGTCTGCTGCTGACCTCCCGGGCTTCCCGCCGAGATCCGTTCTGGGATGCGCCGCCTCGAAATTTTGACACCGCTAACGAGGCCGCCTGCGGCGACGACGTGGCAGCGTGGCGCCCGTGGCCTCATAGAACATTGAACTTCCCAACGTGCTAACGGGAGCGGCGAGATCTCGCGATCGCCACGGCTTAGCACCGACGAAGATCGCCGCGACAACCGGAGGTGGAGCACTGCCTCGCATCGCCGAGATGGACGAGGAAGCCATGGCGCTGTGGCGCCAACACTTCCCACAGTGACATCATCAACGAAGCGCGAGTTCTACGCACAAAGGAGGGCGGAGAGGGATAAGAGGAGGGCGGAGCGAGCCGCCTATCGCGAGGACAAGCGAGGTGAAAAGCGGACGCCAATTCAACATGAGGCTAGGAGGAGCGCCGCTCGAACTGACGACGATCGGTATCTTCACGCCATACAATGACGCCAAGCAGGACATCACCGAGGAGGAGTCTGACGACGAGGAGAAGTTGAATTATCTTTTTATCTATCTATGCTGAGAACTATCCTCTACTCTATCTACTTCTCGATCTCAGCATCAGAACACTTTTTAAAGCGCCGCTATGTATTCTGTTGGTGATGTTTAACATGGCGTATTTAGTGCTTTAATGTCGCCCGTAAGATGCGCGAGTATTACTAGTAGTATATTTGTATCTATAATTTTGATTGCTCCATGCTATATTATCACTGTTTTGGAAAATTTTGGGCTTTATTATGCACTTTAATATTATTTTTGGGACTAACCTATTAACCGGAGGCCCAACCTGAATTGTTGTTTTTTGCCTGCTTCAAAGGTTCAAGAAAAGAATATCAAACGGAGTCCAGCTTGACCTGAAACTCCACGTAACTTATTTTTGGACCAAGAAGCCCACAGAGTACCTAAGCTCACTGGAGTCCCGGCTGCCCACGAGGTGGGGGCGTGCTCACCCCTAGGGCGCGCCTCGCCTCGTGGACAGCCCGGAGGTCCACCGACGCATTTCTTTCACCCATATATACCCACGCACTCTAAAACTTCCAAGACGAGAATAGATCAGAGTTCCGCCACGCAAGACCTCCAGAGCCACCAAAACCAATCTAGACCTGCTCCGCACTCCGCCGAGGGGGGGGGAACCTCACTTGTGGCCATCTTCATCATCCCGCGCCTCCATGACGAGGAGGGAGTAGTTCACCGGGCTGAGGGTATGTACCAAGAGCTATGTGTTTGATCTCTCTCTCTCTCTCGTGTTCTTGATTTGGCACGATCTTGATGTATCGCGAGCTTTGCTATTATAGTTGGATCTTATGTTGCTTCTCCCCCTCTACTCTCTTGTAATGGATTGAGTTTTCCCTTTGAAGTAATCTTATCGGATTGAGTCTTTAATGATTTGAGAACACTTGATGTATGTCTTGCTGTGCGTATATGTGGTGACAATGGGATATCACGTGATTCACTTGATGTATGTTTTGGTGATCAACTTGCGGGTTCCATGAACCAATGCATAGGGGTTGGCACAAGTTTTCGTCTTGATTCGCCGGTAGAAACTTTGGGGAACTCTTTGAGGTTCTATGTGTTGGTTGAATAGATGAATCTGAGATTGTGTGATGCATATCGTATAATCATACCCACGGATACTTGAGGTGACATTGGAGTATCTAGGTGACATTAGGGTTTTGGTTGATTTGTGTCTTAATTTGTTATTCTAGTACGAACTCGAGGGCTGTTTGTGGCACTTATAGGAATAGCCCAACGGATTGATTGGAAAGAATAACTTTGAGGTGGTTTCACATCTACCATAATCTCTTCGCTTGTTCTCCACTATTAGTGACTTTGGAGTGACTCTTTGTTGCATGTTGAGGGATAGTTATATGATCCAATTATGTTATTATTGTTGAGAGAACTTGCACTAGTGAAAGTATGAACCCTAGGCCTTGTTTCCTAGCATTGCAATACCGCTTACGCCACTTTTACCACTTGTTACCTTGCTGTTTTTATATTTTCAGATTACAAAAACCTATATCTGCCATCCATATTGCACTTGTATCACCATCTCTTCACGAACTAGTGCACCTATACAATTTACCATTGTACTGGTATGTTGGGGACACAAGAGACTCCTTGTTATTTGGTTGCAGGTTGCTTGAGAGAGACCATCTTCATCCTACGCCTCCCACGGATTGATAAAACTTAGGTCATCCACTTGAGGGAAATTTGTTACCGCCCCTACAAACCTCTCGCACTTGGAGGCCCAACAACGCCTAGAAGGAGAAGGTTATGAGTAGACATCACTTGCCATGTTGAGATTTTAAAACCACGAAAAGTAATATGCAGAGGAGCAATGAAGACCAAACACGGATATTCGGGACATCTTCAAGGAGCGTGGCAAGTTAAAGAGGAGCTGCACCAACCTATAAAACGAGCTTTGGTAAGTAACACCTTTCAATTACTTTCGTAGCCTCGTGTTCTTCGATGTGTATATGTTGCAGTTTCGCTTTCTTAAGCGTGGTGTTCTTCGATGTGTAATAAGAAGAATCTTAATCGTCCCTAATGCTTTCGCTTTTAGCTTGATGTAGGAAGTGGGTGCTCTCACCTTGTAGTCTGTTTTTATATTTTTTTCCTTTTGAATTCACTTCTCCGAGTTCTGCTTATCTAGATTCTACTAAATGGATCTAGGTTGCTCGAGTATTGATCTAAAAAGAAGTAACTTCATGTCGATGCAGTTCCTCATGAGGAGGGAAGTATGGTCAACCTCGAGATCGTGTTTCCAAATGAGGCTGGATTACACACAAGGTGCCGCTCCCTAATGGTGCTGGATTAGACACAAGGTGCAAATTCTCAGATGATGCAGGATTACACACTGTGCCGTGGAATCGCCACTGTTCGTGTCCTCGTGGCATTAGTAAAGGCTGAAATAAAGCGCAGCAGCCCTTAAGAATGTAGCTGAGTTCCCTAACGTTTAAAAGAGAAATCAGATGCTCTTCACCCAAGCCAAAGAAGAGATGGAAGAAGCCAGAAATAAGCTAGTAGAGGCAGAGCAGGCTAGGCGCCTCCTGCTATCTAAAACTGTTGTCAATACAAAATTTCCTTCATAATAGCTAGGTTCAAATGTTTATCCAACAAGATGCCTGTTAGATGTCTGGCATCTACCGATGTGGCACAAAATGTTTTTTGGGTCATGTAATAACAGCAATTACTTTCCAAAAAATAACAGATGAAGCATTGACATGGTATAGTTCATGCAAGCCCGACATTCCAAGTTCAACTTCCACATCAAACTCATGTTCACAGATATCCGCACATTTCATACATAATGTCCACAACCATGATTCATTTCAAAGCCAAAAAATGTGATGAGAGTTATAAAAAGAAAACCTCTACTAGTTCCTACTACCAAAGGCGAGCACAACAAGTCAAGACCATGCGAAATTAATTATATTTTAGTCATTTTTGTGTTCTAAAACGATCGCCGCTCACGGAAGGACGTGTTGCCGCACACGCCTGGATTCAACGAAGGAAGGTGGGGCAGTCTTAAGCTGGTTGCACGCGGGCGCAGGAGATCGGCTCACCGGGCTCGCAGCGAAAAGTGCCCTCTTGGCCGGGCTTGGTTCAATGCCTCGCTTATGAGAGGTCACGCCTGTCGTCGAGCAATCACCCTCGAGTCCTTTTTGTTTGGGTATAACAAAATCTGCTTTTCCATTCACATTTTACAAGTAAAATTCATGGACAACTTTGACCCAAAGTACGATGGGGACTTGTAAACCGAATGGAGGTAGTAGTTTTTTAATCAAAGAAGGGTTTCTTCCGATTTTCATTATCGAAAACCAGCATCTAAATCTAAACCATAGTATTTTCCCTAGAACTACCAGGTTCAACATCTCGCAACATAAACCCATACAACCTCCATCGCAAAAAAACATACAACCATATGCCAAGGAGGTATGTAGTACTATGAATTCCATTTTCGCTCCATACAAATCGTTCTAAAAACTACTTACTACTTATAACGAGGCATTGAAAATCAGAATTTTAACCCCGCTAAAAACGATATTTTAAACGTATACTCGACCGTGGCAATCGGCGAGCCACCGCTACCCAAGTCGCTCACCGTGGTCTCGACCATCAACTCCTACGGATCAAATTATCACGCGAGCTGACTATTCCTACAAAGGTGCTCCACCACATACCCGTACCGCGAATGCAGCAATCGCGGCACCTAGGGTTTTAGGGTTTATTTGTTAACGCCGCTTTACGTAACACTCATGTGTGCGAGACAGCGAGAGGTCGATCAAGGCATGCGCGCTCTTCTCTTCGTGATATGTACTCCACCGCTTGTCTGGTTCCAAAAATTATAATAACTACTAGCAATGTGCTAATGCGCTGCACACGATGAAAGTAGATTAATACATATTCACCGATTTGATAGAAAAAGTCTAGTTTTGAAATACGATATCACTAAAAATATGTTCTGCTTTCACTCAAAATATATTCCTTTGGCGGGTTTGATGAGATAAGGAGGAATGTTGTTGGTTTCAAGATTCGAGAAGTGGTATATGTCTAATTTCTACTTATTAGTAAGATGTTCGTGCATTGCACGGAACATCAAGATCTTGTGGGAGAAAAGGATGAACGAGGGAAGGCCTTATCTCGCAAATGTGGTGAAGAGTGGGTAATTGTTATATTTTTTTTTATCCGTCAGATATAATCGACGACCTACATAGTAGGATGGCAGGTTGCCATCATCACCAACTCTATTTTTTATCCCTACTCTTATAAAAAGCATTGTCGGTGATGATCGTGTGCCTGCCATCCTGCAATATAGGTCGTCTGATCTATATCCTGACGGATAAGAAGGAAACTATGGCAATTTTGCAAAAGATACCCACACCCCTCTCCACATTTGCAAATAAGGCCTTCCTCGCTCATCCTTTTCCCCACAAGATAAACTACTCAAACAAATGCATCTTGATGTTCAGGTAACGCATGGGCATCTTGCTAGTTGTTGCAAAAGCCCATGTGTGTGTGAGAGAGGGAGAGGAGGAGGGCGGAGTGCATGTGTGACAAAGACACAAGGAGTGTCTCAAGGATAGGTCTCAACTTAAATGAGGCGATAAAAGTGTGTGCACGGCCGAGAGGGCATGTCTCAAGAAGGGAAGAAAAATTACATAGATACAAGGAGCAGGAGAGAGACATGTATGCGATGGTGGAAGAACGGTAAAGGGTGTATAAACCTATCTAGAGGCTAGCTAGTCGATAAATGTTTGTGAGAGAAATGCGAGCCGGGGTGCGAAAGCGAGAGTTTTGTGTGTGTGAGAGAGAGACGGTAGTCGGGAAGGGGAGTGGAAGCAGGAGTTGTGTGTGTGTGTGTGTCTGTGTGAGAGAGAGAGAGGAGACGGTAGTCGGGGTTGTCTGATCGGTAAACAAATGAATAATGTCATTCTGGGATGGAGACGAAAAGGAGACTGCAACAAATGTTGTGTCTACAAGAGAGAGAGAGATTAATTTTAGTGGTATGAGTCATATGTAGAGACATATAGGGTGTGTGAGAGAATCCCATAGAGAGAAAGACACAGCGAAAGACGAGTGGAGACTGTGCGTGTGGCGGTGAAAAAGAAAGCTTAGGTACCGAGTGATACTAGAGAACAGTAGAGACATGAGAGATAATGAAAACCGTGTAATGTATAATGATAGGGAGAGTGTGACACTTCTCAAGGGAGACGTCGAGAGACCATGTTTGCGAGGATAGGAGAAACATGAAGTGAGCGTGCGGGTGAGCTGGAGAAAAGAGAGTGATAGCTACCGGAAGGAGCATGTATGCGAGAGAGATGGGCGTGAAACGAGTGAACAAAAAAGGGATTCAAATATTTGAATTCGAGATGATGATACATGTAATCCATACTCGAACCAAAATTGATCTATCAAACATGCATACTCATATGAATTCACGCACATCTATGTTATTTAATATGTAGATATTACTGATCCATACATTTTAGTAGAACATAATTTGGTTAAATATTTTCGAATTCAGCCTTAATTTCGAGATCGTTGTATTTGTAAATCATATTATACATATAAAAGAGCAGAATTTTGTTGTGCTTTTGAAAGTATATATAAAAATGATGTATATAGAATGTAATTCCAATGGAAAATGGATCCCGCCTCAAAAAAAGAATACAAACGGGATTCAATTGAGTTGGCACGTAAACGCAGCACTCGCAAAATTTGAACGAAGCGGGAAAGTCGCAAGAATCACCAAAACCAAAATCTGTAGACGGAAATCACTACGCCTATCCCTCGCCACGCAAAGCCTATCTACTGGATTTCTATAGGTTTCGATAGGGTAGGTTTGTAATTTCACCCAAACGTGACGAACCGCCTCACCCGGATTCATACACGTGGGCGCCAAACACAAGGTGTCCTCGGCCAAATCGACTCCTCCCCGATTCATATTCATACACGCTACGCTAAAACAAACTCGTCGGCAAATATTCGTGTATGCGAGATTACCGTCCCTATCCCCAACCGACTAATGTTGTTGTGATGTAGTAGAAATTTGAAACGGGGCTAAGTTTAGAATTTCTCGATTTGAGACAAATGCTCCCTAATACATGGTTCCCCTTCCTCTCTACCTCCCTTTTCCCTATTCATACCATGGGCGCCAAAACACCCTCTCCACCCCACCTCCTCCGTCCGCCGCCATCCGCCACCCCATCCACCGCCGCCCTCCTCAACCATGCCAAGCCGATACCCCGACGCCGCCGTCCATTACAAGAGATCGACTCTCTCATCCACGCCTTCGACCGGATCCTTGCATCCCGCCCTCTCGCTTCATCCCCGCCGCCGTCCACCTTGTTGGCGCTGCTCCACGATCAGATTGCCCACCGTGCCCCGCCGCCACCGCCTACCCTCCTAGATCTGCTTCCACGCCACGACAGCCATCGCTACCGCAACATCATCAAATTCTCAGCAGATATGCATCAAGCGCCGCACAAGAGGCGGTACTTTTCAGATTCGCTCAACTTATTTATCGCAGCAAGAAAATAGATCACCACCGCTTTACTCGATTTCTTGTCTTGCTGCGGTTGCCTTTGTCCGGTTTGCACCTTCAGATCCACCATGGCACGCCAACACTATGCTCCCAATGCTTATGGTTTTCCCTTTATATTCCACACTAGTTAAATCACAGAGACTAAATTTCAAAATTAGATCACCGATTTTTCAGAGCTCACGGAGTTCGCCAAGGCGATCAAGGGGCTCTGGTGGTTGTGGGGCCTCACCAACAAAGAAAACTCGACGCGGCAGGGTTGGGGCGGGGGGGTGGGGTGGCGGAGGAACACAAAGCGGGGGCCGTGGTCCGCCGGTGGCCTGCAAGGGTGTTCTCAGAGGGAAGAATCAGAGACGAGGAAGAAGAAGGGTTAGAGACGAGGATCTTCATCCAACCGCCGAAATGGTCGAGAGACAGCCGGGAGTTGCATTCTTAATGCGCCTCGTTCATCATGTGTGGGCACTCAAGAACCAACATTTTATTATCCAAAATCTTCTTGCTCTTCTTTACCATGTTCCTCTTCCGTTTTCTTAATATGTATTTCTCCGTTTTAAATACAAGTCTTTGTATAGATTCCACCATGGACTACATATGGAGCAAAATGAGTGAATCTACACTCTAAAATGTATCCGATACATCTCAGATGTGATCCATAGTGGAAATCTCTACCAAGACTTATATTTTGGAATGGAGGGAGTATGATAGTAGTACAAGATGTTCCTTGTAATCAAGATGAGCAGGACATTTGCAGTAGAGGTCTATACGGTCGGTTGTGATGGACACTTTGAGCCTCTTTGATTCGCAGGATCTTGTAAACATAGGAATAGGATTTGTAGTGGCCTGCCCACTTGAATCCTATAAGAATAGCAAGGAAATGCGGAGCTGTGTCGCTTTTGAGAGTTACATCGATATTAACAAAGATCGCACCTTCACTTCAAGAGAGCTAGTATCCGGTTTTCTAGCCGCATCGCAATACTAGCACATATATTCCAGCAAGTTCCACTTTGCTGATTTTACTCTGATGCTTAAGGTTTTCCTGTTATAACAACACTAGCTGCTTTGTGTCGCACTAGCAGCAGTCCACTCTTGAAGCTAAACACTGCAATGACTTACAAAATTGGCACCAAGGCATTGAGTGCCATTCTGGATGCAATGAAACTCATACGCTCCCCACCTGTTTACTCTTGTTCAGAATATGATCCTAATGACTATTCTAACCTCGAGGAGTCAAAGGCAGATGGATTGTCCTGTTCACCCATCAAGGTGCCTGTTCTAATTTGGCAATGTTTTATTGATTGCGGGTATCTTGCATATGTTGTCTTGCATTTCTTCTACTTTGTTGCACCGCCATCTGCTTAGTTTACTCATCATATATGTCGAGATGCCATGCCCATCCATTATCAATACATATTCCATCCGCCATCATACCATGTTTTTCCACTCAAATGTTGTTCTTGTGCATCGACATCAAAAGGAAGAGGGTGATTGCCGAACCGAAGGAGCACCAAAGAAAGTCCTTGAAAACTTGGTGGTGCCGGAGAAATCAGACAACACCCCACTTATATTGGTTGTACAACCAATGACACAAAATGTAGGACCGACTCAAACAGACTGCACTCCATACTTCACTGCCACACCACTTGCCCCACCACACAGACATGCACTCCAAAGAAAAGGTATACCGATTTCATTTGCCATAGCACCACCTGTACCACAAAAATCCCACTCCAAAGAAAAAGTACAGAAGTCCACCGTCAAGACCTATCCCAACTTCAGAGACGGCCAATTCCTGCAGATTGGAACCCCATTCCATTTATTCCCAGTTTAAAAGACAATGTTTTCAATGTTGTTAGGGACTACGTGCATATATTCCCATCATGGGAAGATTATAGTGAAGACAAACACCATTTTCACATCTTCCTTCCAACTTACGTAAGTGCTATTATTCATGGTTATTATTTTCCTGTTTTCGCTGATTGAACACATCAATGATTTAGATTACATTGTTGTAACTAGGCGAGGGTCAATCTGGATAGTCATGACGAGCAAAGCTTGCTTGTGCTTTTCAAGGAAGCATTGCAGCAAAGATCGGTGTTACCCGAGGAAATCACACTTTGATGGCAAGTCTATAAACGAATTTCCGTGAAGTCTCATGTGCTAAATTTAGAAGACATTGAATGGAAAAACCTTGTTATGCAATCGGTCTCGCTCCAAGGATGAGGTATCGCCTATGAAATCACATGACAATTTGAACTTCTACTTTTCCGCATGTGCCTTATGGATCTTTTTTGCAGGAAATCTGCTCGAAGAAGAATTCCGGTTTGAAAAGAACGACAGGATATCGCAAATATGTTGCCCACGGCTTTGCTCTTGTTAGTACCCGTTGTCCTCAGATCACCGCATTTGCATACATACCGGTTCATTATGTGACAGCAGATGCATGATAGCTTGCTTATCAATTGTTCGCCCAAATTATCTCGATCTATATGAATGGTTACATTAGTGTAGAATATATCCAATGCCAATGTTTTTAGCTCTACATTGTTCTTGTAAGCACATGTTGTCCTTTATCGCTGTACTTATAATGACAGTAGTTGTTCATGTACCATCACTGCATCTTCTTTTCGTTTGCCTCCATTTTCTACACATCGATCTATATTTACTCTTACCATAAGGTTGGTATCAAGAAGTTTAGCTGTGCATTGCTCTTGGCTGTACCTTTTGCCTCAGATCGCTGCACTTACATTTATAGCTACTTGGTTATGTAGCATCACTCTTCATCTTATCTTAAATATTCTCCATTTTTTCAGATATTATCACATCTATATTTACTCTTAACAAAATATAGAATAAAGGAAATGCTTTTGAAGAAGATTCTATGGTAAACTTCTTGAATTGCCCCCTATCAAGATGGACAAGGCCTTTATAGAGCCTGTCTTCACCAATAATGTAAGTTTGTCCATCTCAAGCCTTCAAACTTTGTTGTATATATTTGGTTAGGCATGACTGCAATAGCTGTTTATTTTGGTGTTTGCATCAAATTGCTTGTTTAAAGTTTATTATCTAGTTCATAAACAAAAGTTTGTCCTTTCTCAATTTAAGTTTTCAGTTGTACAACCAAGTTCCTTCTTCATACCATGTAAATTAAACTATACAGAGCAAGTGATCTTCTTTTGCACCGCATGTATGCTTCTCGTTCTTCATTCGTAATCCAAAGGTGTGGTGAACCTACCCACTACAGACAATGTCATATTCTGCAATGTCTTAACTATGAACAATGTCATATCATTCTACTATTATTTAAACCGCTCTTTATTTTCCAATCTGAAATGGTATAAATTGACAAAGACACTAACCATTGATACTTATGAGTTCTTGATCTGTAATCCAAAGGTTGTCGTGAAGCTGCCAACTCCTTCACAATGTCATTTCCTGCCATGTCTTGATCTGAACAATACCATATTGTGTTAATGCAATTTTAAACTGTGTCACTTTATTCGTCAAGAAGAAATGTGATGAATTGTCAAGACAGATACTTTTATGTGCAAAACATGTCATCTGTCTCGCTTGTTTATATTTCAGAGTGAGGAAGATATAAGTGTTGAACAAGCGTAGTCTCATCATCTTGCTCACTGCTATGCAGTCACAAAGAGGCTAACCTTTCTTGAACTCTATTGAAGTGTCACGGTTTTGTATATTATTTTGTCACGTGTTTATTTGCACGGTGGCGCATCTTTGATGTCCAAAGGTATGTAATCATTGTCCGCTTGTGCTTTATTATCATAGTGGCGTAACTTTGATGCCCAAAGGGATGTAATATGCCGTAATTTATTTATTGTATAGTCTAGGTTTTTTCTTATTCACGATGCTGCGTTATTTTATCAGATATATATCCTGCGTCTTCGCAAGAAGAACCGTCCAAACCGTAAAATTACGGACATAATCGGGCCATCATGCAATCACGATGTAGGTTGGGCCCAAACGTGTCGAATAGCTCACGGCCGGCAGCAGTCTTAATGAACCCCGCCCATGATTGTGCGAATCAAATCACGGGCTTTTAACATGCCAAAATTGTCTCGGTCCTTGTTTGGCCCAATCGATATCGCCACGAAAGCAGGCCGATGCAAACCGGCCATAGTTAGGCCCAACTATATGACGGGCTTTAAGAGGCCAAATTAATATAGGGCCGAATGTTAAACGCGACCTTAACAGCCAAAACTAATATCAGTCCAATTACTAAGTGGGCCTTTAGCAAGTGGTCCCAAAAGCATAGTGTCCAGCTGACGGGCAATCGATATGGGTCATAATTGAGCCCAAAGCTCTAAAGGGTCGGACCTGATCCGGGCCGTAATTTGGCCCGTAACGTGGTAGGCTTTTAACGGGTCGGATCTCATATGGGCCACTATTAGTCTTAACGCAGCAGACCATAAATGGACCGGATCAAATATGGGCCGCATTTGGCCCAAAACATGGCAGCCGCTAATGGGACGGCCTACTAGGGTCCTCAAAATCTTGTGGGCTCACAAATGGCCGCCCATTAATGTCGGCGAAATATCATGGGCCTTTAGTCGGGCCGCCCATTATGATCCGAAGAATCTAGTGGGCCTTTACCGGCCGCCCATTATGGCACACAAAAATCTTGTGGGTTTTACCGGGCCGCCCATTATGGCCCGCAAAATCTTGTGGGCTTTTACCGGCCGCCCATTATGGCCCGCAAAATTGCAGTTTAGCTGGCCGCCCATTATGGTCCACAAAATCTTGTGGGCCTTTAGTGGCCGCCCATTATGGTCCGCAAAATCTTGTGGGTTTTAGTTGGGCCGCCCAATCAAACTTGATGGGCCGTCCACGTGTCAACATATCATAGGCGCTGCTCGCCCATTGGATGAGTGACACCGTGCCAACGCGACCGACACGCAGTCTTCTCCAGCCAATGATGATTTTACACGGAAAATCCCCATTGGTCGGGCTGTTAACGGGTTATCGGATCCAAAACCCGACCCGATAGCTTAACGGCGTTCGCTATGGTGGATGCCAAGTGTCGGTCACCCTTGACGAAAGCACTTCCGGACGCGATTTATCGTCATGGAAGTGGACACTTCCGTGATGATAATTTTGGTAATGTCATGGAACACTTCTACGACAAAGACGTATGACTATCTTGATTCTCGCTATAAATTTGTCATGGATGTACATGCATGACAAAAAACGAGACCTACTGTGACAAACACGTATCATCACGGAAGTGTATTTTTTTTTGTAGTGCGAACCTGGTGAGGGAGTCCTGGATTAGGGGGTATCCGGACAACCGGACTATATACATCGTCTGGACTATTGAAGCGTGAAGATATAAGATTCAAGACATCGTCCCGTGTCCGGATGGGACTTTCCTTAGCGTGGAAGGCAAGCTTGGCAATCCGGATATTATATTTCCTTCCTTGTAACCGACTCCATGTAAACCCTAGCCCTCTCCAGTGCCTATATAAACCGGAGAGGATGGTCTTAGAAGGCCGATCACAATTACAATCATACCATCATAGGCTAGCTTCTAGGGTTTAGCCTCTACGATCTCGTGGTAGATCTACTCTTGTACTACCCATATCTTCAATATTAATCAAGCGTGAAGTAGGGTTTTACCTCCATCGAGAGGGCCCGAACCTGGGTAAACATCTGTGTCCCTTGCTTCCTGTTACCATCAGCCTAAGACGCACAGATCGGGACCCCCTACCCGAGATCCTCCGGTTTTGACACCGACGTTGGTGCTTTCATTGAGAGTTCCTTTGTGTCGTCGCTACAGGGCTCGATGGCTCCTCCAATCATCTTCAACAACACAATCCCGGGTGAGACCTTTCTCCCCGGACAGATATTCGTGTTCGGCAGCTTCGCCCTACGGGCCAACTCGCTTGGCCATCTGGAGCAGATCGACACCTACGCCCCTGGCCACCAGATCAGGTTCGGAAACTTGAACTACACGACGGACATTCGCGGAGACTTGATCTTCGACGCATTCGGGCCTATGCCAGGAGCGCCGGACAGTCACGACGAGCACGGCCTAGACCTGCTGTCGGACAAAGCTCGGGTATCACCGGAGTAGCCCTGACCTAAACCCGGAGCAGGCTGCGCGCTTAAGGATCTGAGGATGGACCCCACCGCAGGTCGCAGACTCATCGGCGGTGGAGCCGAACACGGTCTTACCTCTGTGGTGACCTATGACTCCGACCCCGGATTCGTGATCCGGACGCCGTTCCAAATTGCACTCCCGAGCCGCCGAGCCTGGTTGGGTCCGATAATGGAGTTCACCACATGATATCTTTCCAAGACTCGCCTTTCGGCGACATGCTGACTCATTGAAGTCTCTCCTTGTCAGAGGCTCTCGGCCGAACTATGTCCGCCCGAGTGGGAGGCAGTAATGAAGGAATTCGCTGCCCACCCACCACCCACCCACTTCATTGCCACGGTCGATGATTTAACCGAGGTACTGGCTTCGATTCAAGACATCGACGGCATGGACGACGATGCAGAGAAGAACATGAACCACCACCATCAAGGGCGTGTGGACATCCACCTCTTTCTTATGATATATATATATATATATATATATATATATATATATATATATATATATATATATATATATATATATATATATATATGGTGGACAATTCAAGGAAACAAATGGCGATGAGGCAACGGAGGTTAAAACCTCGTGAAAAAGCAAAGAATGGGCGCTGCCGGCGCCACTCCAAGCCCCACCACAGCAATACCGCCCAGAGACGAAAACAATCCGAATGGTGCCAAGAAGAATACAACTCGATCAGCCCGCCTTCGAAAGCAGTGTAATCAGAGGATGAGCAGGTCGGCCTGTAAGAACAAAGCGACGGACGAATACCCGAGGAGGACAGCTACATGCCCCTCCGAAGACGTAGATTAGCCTCGGCGACGATGAGTTCGCATGCCCGAGGATCCCAGAGCACGAAGCGCCAAGCGCCGGCTTATAGCCACCGCGAGGAGACTGAAAAAGAAGCAAGAAGAACTCCAAGCTGATCAAGACCTGCTCACGATAGATGGATCAAGTCCCGCAGCCAAGGAATACGGACTCGAGCGCCATATACGGCTGACCGCCACCCGGGCTGTGATAAAACGACATATCGATCACATATCAAGCAATGCCCCCACGCCAACATACTACGCCCGACAACAAAATAGGACAACCAAGATCAATCTACGGATCGCGGGCGCTACGCACGCGATTTACGACCGCCACGCCGGATACACCTTCAATAAGTCCGCCGGCCAATATAGCCACCTGAGCAATTCGACCATGTGTGAGCTACATAACCCGCACAGAGGTGCCGCACACCTCCTCTCGCTACATCGACAAGTAATGGACCATGAATTCGTAAGGGTTCAAACTCAAGAACATCGAATCATATGATGGCACAACAGACTCGCAGTATGGATCAAGATTTCTTCTCCACATTCACATGGCCCATGGAGACGATCTGCATGCCATCAAGTATCTTCCCTTAAGCTCAAAGGACCAGCCCGCATCGCTAAACAGCCTGCCAAAGAAATTCCATTGCAGTTGGGAAAACTCCGAAGATGCATTCTCGACAACTTCCGTGGCATATACGCATACCACCGGACGCTGATGACTTGAGCCACATTACTCAATAGTCCCGAGAGTGAGCCAGAAATTCGGACTCGGTTCCTAACTAAAAAGAACCAAATAGTCAACTGTCCGGACGCCGGTTCTCGGGCGGTTTTAGCACAATATCCGCGGATTTAGTGGCTCGCCGACACCTCGGCCTCGAAAACCCAAGTCCATGGCAGCTCACAACACTAATGACCCCGCTTTTGCGCTGGCGAGACAGCCGTTGGCTCGCAGCAGCACTACGCCACATTCTCGCACTTCGATGGCCGCGTAATAATAGCAAGCTACAGCAGAATGCATATAAGCGACGGAACAACGGCGACAGCACTGAAGACACGGCAGTTAACGCCGGATTCAGCGGATCCAAGCCCGGTCAGCGGAAGAAGCCATTCAAAAGAAATAGTCAGGGACCGTCCAGTCCGGACCGCATACTGGAGCGCTCGTGTCAAATTCATGGCACCCCGGACAAGCCAGCCAACCACACCAATAGAGATTGTTGGGTACTCAAACAGGACGGCAAAATAAACGTCGAAGACAAGGACAAGGGGTTGCACATCGACGATGACGAGGAGCCCCGACGTCCGAACATGGTGGGACAGAAGAAATCTCCCCCCAGGTGAAAACGGTCAACATGATCTATGCCACGCACATCCCCAAGCGGGAACGGAAGCGGGCACTGCGGGACGTCTATGCGATGGAGCCAGTCGCCCCCAAACTCAACCCATGGTCAGCTTGTCCGATCACCTTTGTTTGTAGGTATCACCCTACTAGCATCCGTCACGGCGTCTCGGCCGCATTGGGCCTAGACCCAATCATCGACGGATTCCACCTCACGCTGCCCTTATGGACGGTGGCAGCAGCCTCGAACCTTCTTTATCGTGACACAAGAAATGGGCATTGATCCTTCAAGGATCAAGGCCACCAAAACCACCTTTAAAGGTGTGATTCCTGTAGTAGAGGCCGCTGCACGGCTCTATAACATTGGAAGTGGTCTTCGGATCTCCGGATAACTTCCGGCTTAAGAGTTAATCTTCGATATCGCCCTTTCCGCAGTGGTTACCATGCACCGCCAGAAGAACCGTGATTCGCTAGATTCTATGCGTACCAAACTACGATACATCAAGCTCAAGATGCCAGACCACGCTGGTCATAACAGTGAACGGAAATATGGACCGCCTTCTCCAATGTAAGAACATATCGCAGCCCTCGCGCGGAGGTACAATGCGCCTCCACCGAACCAATCCGGGCGACAACAACTTCAAGCACCGCAAGAGAGTCCGAGCA
>JAHIAM010002527.1:0-47020 GCA_021605205.1 Aegilops longissima | reverse complement strand
TAGGCAACAGTTCAATTCCAAGGAGGTCATGCTCCTTTTAACTCTCACATACAAAGTATTCCTCCCTCGGACTCTTTGCAGGTTTTCATGTACCAATCATGCAATCTTCGCATCATCGTTGTTAGAGAGCTTTCATCTTTGACGAGAGGCTTCCCGTATCAGATCTTTGTATCTGCACCTCCAAGAAATCAAATTGTACATCGTCGGGCAGGTAATCTTCAGGATTGCCATAACCGGGCACCATCCTCGGTCGACGATGTCGCTAGCAGAGCACCTTGAGCGGGGGCACGATTGCTTCACTTGTTCGCCGAGCTTGGCAATTTGTTTCCCAGCTCGTCGTTCTTTCATCCTTTGATCACCGACAGATTTCCCGATCTCTCCGCTTCGCAAATGCCTTTCAATAATGCGCTCATAGTTGCCTTTCGGCGGAGACTTGGGTGGTTTTGTCGGGGCAGCAGAGTGCGCTTCGCTTTGACGGATCTACCTTCTCCTCCGAGGTGGATGTCTCTTTGCTTTCAACCCTTGAAACCAGTCATCCACTTCGGTCTGCGCGATCTTCACGCTTTCCTCCTCGCTCCTCTCAGACGGTAACTTCTCCGAGTCTTCGAGAAGGACCGAATCAGATCTCCTCCCGCCTTTGGCTGTACTGCTAGACGCCGCAGAGCGAGACGGAGCGGATGTCTTCTTTCCTTGCTTACGAGGCGGAGGAGAAGGACTACGACGCGCCGGAGCAGCCGGAGCGGCGGCGGGTCTCTTCCGCCCTTGCTGACGAGGCGGAGAAGGAGGAGGCTGGCTGCCCGGACGCGTCGGTGCAGGCGGAGAAGGAGACGGAGTGCCGCCACGCGCCGGAGAAGGAGCCGGCCGAGTGCCCTGATCGTCACTCGCCGGAGGAGGAGGCGGTGGAGGAGGCGGAGTGCCCTGACTCGCCGGAGGAGGAGGAGGAGGAGGCGGAGGCGTCCAGTTCGGAAGGTTGATGAGATCCTTTCGCCATAGGCATGGAGTCTTCAGAGCAGAACCCAGCCGATACTCCCTTCACCGGTAGGGTGGTCAAGCCGAGGTCCTCAAATCCTCTCGTTATTTCATCGACCATCACCTTAGCATATCCTTCGAATCGGCGGCGGTGAAAAGTTGAGTCGGGTTTAGTAGGATAAACAGAGCCAACAGCCGCCTTGACCTTCAAATTGCTCCATTGCGCCATAAGGTGGCAACTTTCAGCATCCGTGATAGCATCCACGGGATAGCTGGCAGGAGCCGTCAAGGCATGCTGCTTTGGCTGAAGCAGCTCGGTGGAAGCCACGCAGCTTCTCCGCTGAGATGGCGGGGTAGCTTGGGGGGAAGCTTCGGCAGGTCGTTTGTTGTGATCTGCTGCTTCTCGTTCCTCTTCTCGTTCCTCTAGCCCCATTACCCTTTCGTGCAGCGCCTGCATTAGGCTCTGCTCCAGTTTCTTCCTCCTCTCATGGGTTTTGTAACCCCCTGCGTCCGGAAATCCAGCCTTCCACGAAACGGAGCCTGGCGTGCCTCGTGTCCGTCCAGGGTGCTCAGGATTCCCGAGGGCCATTGTGAGCTCGTCCTTCTCCCTGTCTAGAACGAACTTCCCTTGCTGCGCTGCTTCGATATAATGCTTAAGCCTCTTGACTGGTATGTCCAATTGTTCGTCCGTCCCAAATGCACTTCCCGTTATAGGGTCCAAGGATCCGCCGCCCGAAGAACCAAGTCCGCAGCGGTCTGCCAGTTCATTGTCTCGGTTCGATCCCTTTATCAAGCAGATCATTCTCAGCCTTGGCCCACTTAGGCGGGCTATGAGGTAGCCACGACCCGTGCGATGGTGAAGCTTCTTCGCAGCATTTCTCTTGTTTGTCGCTGACATCTTTTTACTCTTTTCCGATGTCTTGTAGGCCACAAATGCGGGCCACCATCTCGATCTTCTCATATTTGCCCGTGAATTCTGGTGTCTCATTTTTTCGACATACGTATTGGGGTCTTTCTTCCAATTCCTGAATAGTTCTGCCATCTTCTTAAGAGCAAAAGACTTGATTAATGGCTCTATTACTGGCTTCTCCGGATCATCTTCCGCGGTAGGGTAAAATTTGACTTCAGCTCACCCAAAGATCATTTTTCTGCATATCATTGACACAAGACACCTCGGGGTCTTCGTTCTTAGGCTTATACCATTGGTGGATGCTGATCGGGATCTTGTCCCTAACCGAACCCCGCGACCGAGCAACAAATGCCTTCTTTGTCCGGTAGGGTTCAATCGGTTGGCCGTCGTCATGATTTGTATGATCTCAAACTTTTCATCCGAGCTCAACTTTTCTTCAGGCCTCGTCTCTTTACCGGTTGTGCTCGATCCGGAGGGCTAGAAAAAGAACAAAGACGAGAGTTAATTAATATGTGTACATATATACCAAAACAAAGGCGAGAGCTAGTCAGCACAGGCTTAACTAATATATATACCTGGCGGACTCGGTTTGGTGATCACCGGAGCCGTCCTCACGGTCTACTTCTTCACCCTCTCCTTCTTGCACCGCATTGGGTCATCGGAGCCATGTAAATCATAGCCAGCTGCTTCTTCACCCTCTCCTTCCGGACCATCGTTGTCGGCGTTGAGAAACATCATCGAGGAGACGGCATCACTTCCGTGTGCGATTATGTCCCTCAACAACGCTTCTTGTGCTTCGTCTCGGGGTGTCCATAGTTTCTACAAATATTTACAACATGGCAATTATTATTCAAACATGACAGATATGGATATATTAGTGCCAACGTAGAACTAGCTAGCTAATCACAATAAGGAATCATATTAGTGGCCTCGACGCTGCTTCTCTAGGGTTTGGGGTGGCCTCGACAACGCATCAAGGGTTAGGGGGTGGCCTCGAGAACGCTTCAAGCTAGGAGGGGGTACGTAATATCGACCCCCCCCCACGTGTTGAAGCTATCGGGAGGGGGTCGGCGTTGAACAGTACATCTATGTCCCACAAGTGACGTGGGCATCGACGCCCGCAGTAGGGTAGAGGGTCGTGGATCGCCGAGCGGTCGAGGGTCAAGGGGTCGAAGATCGCCGAGGGGTCGGGAGGTTGCCTAGTGTCAAAGGATTCAACAAAACCATGTCTTCATCATTAGGCGAAAGTGTAGGTGCATGATGGTGCAAGCTCTCAAAGTTGTTTTGGACGGAGTCCCGATAGGATAATTAGCTTTTTGGTACAAAGTTCAGCAAAAGGCATATTATCCTATCCGGACTCCATTCCGTAACAACTTTGAGGACTTCGCACCATCATGCCATGGTTACTTCCGCTAATGATGAAGCCATGGATTTCTTCAATACTTTGACACTATAGGAACCCTCGACCTGAAACCTTCGACCCTTGACCCCTTAATGACCCTCGACCCTCTACCCTAGTTCCCGACCTCGACCCTCGGCGATCCTCGACACCCTCGTTATATCGACAACGACGCAACATACATATACATGGGAAAATAATGTTATTGGGGAGGGGTATCGTACCCCCCCTCGTGTCAAAGTTTCTTCTTTATCCTCTATTCCTTTCTTTCTTCTTCTCCTCTTCTTTTTCTTCTTATCCCTCGAGAAAGGAAAATAAGGAAAAGGAAGAAAAGAGGAAGAAGGAAGAAGGAATAAGAAGAAGAAAAAAAGAAGAAAAAAAAGAGAAGAAGAAAAGAATAGAGGAGAAGAAGAAAAATAGAAAAAATTTCTATTTTTCTTCTTCTCCTCTTCTTCTTCTTCTTCTTTTTTTTTTCCTCTCATTCTTTTCTTCTTCTTGTATTGCTTGTTTTTTAAATAATGTTCAAATAAAATCTATGAACATAAAACATATATATACACAGAGAACATATATACATTTTTATAAAATGCAAAAACAAAAAAAAAAAAAAAGACATATAAACAGATATACATACATACATTTTTCTTTCATAACATACATACATTTTCTTTGCATACATACATATAAACATAACATACATACATACATATAAACATAACATACATACACAAAAATTCTAAAATCTGCCTAAAAAATTATGTGAAAAAAGCATACATCATCCATCCATCCATATAATGAACATATACATCATCCATCCATCCATATAATCAACATATGCATATGAAAAAAAATTATATGAAAAAAAATTATATCAAGGGGACAGGGAGGAAAGGGGGTCGCCGGAGCCGGACCGAACGGGAGGAGGGGCGGCGCCGAGGCAGGGCGGCAGTGGGGGCGGAGCCGGGCCACGACGACAATGGTGGGGCGGGCAGGGCGCAGGCGCGGGCGGCGGCGGCGTGGGCTCGGGCGCGGGCAGGGGCACGGGAGACGGCCGGCGTGGGCTCGGGCGCAAGGGGCAGGGGCACAGGGAGACGGGGATGGCGGCCGGCGGCGGCGACGACGGCGAGGAGCGCGCGGGAGATTTGGGCAGCCTGGCGGCGGGGGCAACTGGCTAGGGAGGCGAGGGAGATGTGAAATTTTCACAAGTCCTGGTTATATAGCAGGGCATTAGTCCCGTTCGTGGCACAAACCGACTAATGCCTTTAGTCCCGTTGGTGGCACCAACCGGGACCAAAGGCCAATTTTCAGCAGCCCAAAGGGCGGAAGCGGCGACCTTTGGTCCCGTTGGTGGCACCAACCGGGACTAAAGGGGGCATTGGTCCCGGTCGTGGCTAATGCCCCCTTTAGTCCCAGTTGGTGCCACCAACCGGGACCAAAGGCCGTGTGCTGCCTGCGCCAAATGTTTAGTCCCACCTCGCTAGTTGAGAGGAGCCGCACCAGTTTATAAGGTGCGGTGCGGCTCCCTCTCGAGCTCCTCTCTAAAGCAGGCTTTGGGCCTATCTCGCTACTGTGCTGTGGGCTGCTTTGGGCCTTCCATGGGCCTGAATCTGGCCCATAGGGTTTCTAGTCGTATTCAGGCCGTGGGGGCCCGATGGGTGGCACTTTTTTTGCTTTATATTTTATTTCTTTTTGCTTTTAGTTTTAGAAAAATATAAACTTTCTATTAGTGCCATTAGTTTTAAAATTTGAAAACACTTTTTTGTTTTCTTTGTTGCTTTATTTATTTTATTTTGTTTCTACTTACAACAAAATACTTATTGTTGCTATTTTTATTTTTTCAAGTTTTTTGTTTTGTTTTCTGCATTATTTATTTTCTTTTGGTTTTTGCTTTATTTTTTAATTCTTTTTGCTTTTAGGTCAGCAAAATTATAAACTTTCTGTTAGTGCTTTTAGTTTTAGAAAAATATAAACTTTCTGTTTGTGCCATTAGTTTTAAAATTCAAAACACTTTTTTGTTTTCTTTGTTTCTTTATTTATTTTATTTTGTTTCTACTTACAACAAAATGCTTATTGTTGCTATTTTTATTTTTTTTCAAGTTTTTTTGTTTTGTTTTCTGCATTATTTATTTTCTTTTGGTTTTTTGCTTTATTTTTTAATCCTTTTTGCTTTTAGGTCAGCAAAATTATAAACTTTCTGTTAGTGCCATTTGTTTTAGAACAATTATAAACTTTCTGTTTGTGCCATTAGTTTTATAAAATTTGGATTCTTTGAAATTTATGTGAATCACAAGTTTGTGAGCTCAACAAGGCGTAGAGGGACGGGCTTATAAACCGGTGTGAGCGCCCTTCGGTTGGCGAGGTTTTCAAATTCATAGTTTTCAAATGAACTCTGAAAAAGTTGGCATAGCATGTTCATGAACAAAACGGACAATGGTATCATACTCGTGTGTTACAAAGTTGGCATGGTATCATCATAATAGTTGCGGAGAAAGTCTTCACTTTTTCTTCGCTTGTGTCGTTTGCTTATTGCGCCAGTAACCATGGATAATCTTCATCGCTTATCGTGATGCTTGGGTCAGCCTTGACTTTGAAGGGGGAATTTCATGAAACTTTTCATACTCTTGAGACATGTCTGTCTTGCCCTCCACTCCTGTGGATGTCCCTTTTCCCGAAAGAACTATGTGGCGCTTTGGCTCATTGTATGATGTATTCGCTTCCTTATCTTTTCTTTTCCTCGGTCCGGTAGACATGTCCTTCACATAGATAACCTGTGCCACATCATTGGCTAGGACGAACGGTTCGTCGGTGTACCCAAGATTTTTCAGATCCACTGTTTTCATTCCGTCTCGTGGGTCTACCTGCACCTCGCCTCATGACAGATTGACCCACTTGCACTTAAACAAAGGGACCTTAAAATCTACTCCGTAGTCAAGTTCCCATATGTCTACTATGTAACCATAATATGTGTCATTTCCTTGTCGGTTGCTGCATCAAAGCGGACACCGCTGTTTTGGTTGGTGCTCTTTTCATCTTGGTCAATCGTGTAAAATGTATTCCCATTTATCTCAGATCCTTTCCAAATCATTACAGTCGAAGATGGTCCCTGGACAACAAGTACAACTCATCACAAACAGTGCTGTCACCTCCGAGACGTGTTTCCAACCAACTGCTGAAAGTCCCGATGTGTTCACATGTAATCCGATCGTCGCCTTTGCTCCGGTGTTTGGAGCGCAGATGTTCTTGTGTTCATCGACATACGGGTCACCAAGGTAGAGTTACGTAGAACTGTAGTGTGCTTGAGACCAAGAATATCCATCCTGCATATTATTGAGTCTCTTCCAAGCGTGTTTTTCCGGTCAGTCTCCCCTCATACCGCGATTTAGGGAGACCTATCTTATTAAGGCCAGGAATGAAGTCAACACAAAACCCGATGACATCCTCTGCTTGATGGCCCATGGAGATGCTTCCTTCGGCCTAGCACGATTACTGAACATATTTCTTTAGGACTCCCATGAACCTCTCAAAGGGGTACATATTGTGTAGAAATACGGGCCCCGAATGACAATCTCGTCGACTAGATGAACTAGGACGTGCATCATGATATTGAAGAAGGATGGTGGGAACACCATCTCAAACTAACAAGACATTGCGCCACATCACTCCTTAGCGTTGGTACGATTTCTGGATCGATCACCTTCGAGATATTGCATTGAGGAATGCACATAGCTTCACAATGGCTAATCGGACGCTTTTCGTAGAAGCCCCTCAATGCAACCGGAAGCGATTGCGTCATAATCATGTGGCAGTCATGAGACTTTAGGTTCGGAACTTTTTCTCCGCATATTTATTATTCCCTTTATATTCGACGAGAAGCCGGTCGGGACCTTCATCTTGAGCAGGCATTGAAAGAATATTTCTTTCTCTTCTTTCGTAAGAGCGTAGCTGGCGGGACCTTCATATCGCTTCGGAGGCATGCCCTCTTTTTCGTGCAAGCATTGCAGGTCCTCTCGTCCCACAGTGTATCTTTTGTCTTCCCATACATGCCCAAGAAGCCTAGCAGGTAACGCAAAGGTTCTTCGCCACGTGCATCACGTCGATCAAGAGCGGACCTCTAGGTCTTTCCAAAGAGGGTAGGTCCCAAAATATAGATTTCTTCTTCCACATGGGTGCGTGATTCTCGCGTCATTCGAACAGCTAGTCCGCCGACCCTTTCCAAAGATTACGTGTAAATCATTGACCATAGCAAGTACGTGATCACCGGTACGCATGGCGGGCTTCTTCCGTGATCTGCCTCGCTTTGAAATGCTTGCCTTTCTTTCGACATTGATGGTTGGTCGGAAGAAATCGACGATAGCCTAGGTACACATTCTTCCCGCAGCTTGCCGGTATATACTATCGGTGTCAAGTAAACAGTGCGTGCATGCGTGGTATCCCTTGTTTGTCTGTCCCGAAGGTTACTTGAGCGGGCCAATCGTTGATGGTCACGAACAGCAAAGCCTTTAGGTCAAATTCCTCCTTTTGTGCTCATCCCACGTCGCACACACGTTTTCATTCCACAGCTGTAAAAGTTCTTCAACTAATGGCCTTAGGTACACATCAATGTCGTTGCCGGGTTGCTTAGGGCCTTGGATGAGAACTGGCATCATAATGAACTTCCGCTTCATGCACATCCAAGGAGGAAGGTTATACATACATAGAGTCACGGGCCAGTGCTGTGATTGTTGCTCTGCTCCCGAAAGGATTAATGCCATCCGCGCTTAAAGCAAACCATACGCCCTTGGGTCCTTTGCAAACTCATCCCAAGACTTTCTCTCGATTTTTCTCCATGCGACCCGTCGGCGGTGCTCTCAACTTCCGTCTTTCTTACGGTCCTCACTGTGCCATCGCATCAACTTGGCATGCTCTCCGTTTCGAACAGACGTTTCAACCGTGGTATTATAGGAGCATACCACATCACCTTCGCAGAACCCTCTTCCGGGAGGCTCGCCGTCAACATCACCGTGGTCATCTCGTCGATCTTATACGCAATGCACCGCATACCGGGCATGCGTTCAGATCCTTGTAGGCACCACGGTAGAGGATGCAGTCATTAGGGCATGCATGTATCTTCTCCACCTCCAATCCTAGAGGGCATACGACCTTCTTTGCTGCGTATGTACTGTCGGGCAATCCGTTATCCTTTGGAAGCTTCTTCTTCATTATTTTCAGAGCTTCTCAAATCCTTTATCGAGCACAGATTCTCTGCCTTCCACTGCAGCAATTCGAGTACGGTACCGAGCTTTGTGTTGCCATCTTCGCAATTGGGGTACAACCCTTTTTTGTGATCCTCTAACATGCGATCGAACTTCAGCTTCTCCTTTTGACTTTCGCATTGTGTCCTTGCATCGACAATGACCCGGCGGAGATCATCATCATGGGGCACATCGTTTGGTTCCTCTTGATCTTCAGCAGCTTACCTGTTGCAGCACCATCGTGCACATCGTCAGTGCATCTTGATGTTCAGAGCATCACCGTATTCAAGGGGCACATAGTTGTCAATGTACTCTTCTTCCTCGCCGCCTTCCATCATAACCCCTATTTCTCCGTGCCTCGTCCAAACATTATAGTGTGGCATGAAACCCTTGTAAAGCAGGTGGGTGTGAAGGATTTTCCGGTCGAGTAAGACTTCAGATTCCCACATATAGGGCATGGACAACACATAAAACCATTCTTCTTGTTTGCCTCAGCCACTTGAGAAAAGCATGCACGCCCTTAATGTACTCGGAGGTGTGTCTGCATCACCGTACATCCATTGCGGTTCATCTGCGTGCATTATATATAATTAAGTGTGTCAAAATCATTACAGAACATCATGAATAGATAATTAAGTGACCAAATTAATAGAAGTTCATCATCACATAAAACCAAAGTACATACATAGTTCTCATCTAACAACATAAAACTCTGCAGAGCATCTAAATTAATTAAACCATACATTGAAACTATGTAAAACATTTCAATGTGAAAACAAATCGATCATAATCGCAACCAAGGTAACAACTGATCCAACGGCATAATGATACCAAGCCTCGGTATGAATGGCATATTTTCTAATCTTTCTCATCTTCAAGCGCATTGCATCCATCTTGATCTTGTGATCATCGATTTACATCCGCAACATGCAACTCCAATATCATCTTCTCCTCCTCAAGTTTTTTATTTTTCCTTCAAGAAATTGTTTTCTTCTTCAACTAAATTTAACCTCTCGACAATAGGGTCGGTTGGAATTTCCGGTTCAACAACCTCCTAGATAAATAAAATCTATGTCACGTTGGTCGGCATAATTTTCATAAACAATAAATGAACCAATAGTTATGAAAAGATAATATATACCACATCCGAATCATAGACAGAACGAGGGCCGACGGGGGCGGATACCAAAACCATCGCACTATATAAGATGCAATAATAAAAGTAAGAAAATAATACAAGTAAGAATATTTTTCCTTTCGTAAAGAAGATAAGAACAAGAGGCTCACCACGGTGGTGCTGGGCGATGAGATCGGCGCGGGTGATCGACGGCGGTGAAGACGGGGACGGGGCGTGACGGACCGCTAAACCTAGACAAATATTGAGGAAAATGGAGGTTGGAGGTCGAGCTTGGAGAGGAGAAAGCTTAAGTAGTGTGGCTCGGGCATTTCATCGAACACCTCATGTGCATAGGAGGTGAGCTAGAGCACCACAATGCCCCCTCGCCGGCAAGAGAAAAAGAGCAATGGATCGGAGTGCTCTGCTCATGACGAGGGGTATATATAGGCAGCACTATTGGTCCCGGTTCGTGGCATGAGCCGGGACTAAAGGAAACCTTTTGGTCCCGGTTCATGCCACGAACCGGGACCAATAGTGGTGGGCCAGAGCCAGCACCATTGGTCCCGGTTCGTCCCACCAACCGGGACCAAAAGGTCCGGACGAACCGGGACCAATGGCCCACGTGGCCCGGCCGGCCCCCTGGGCTCACAAACCGGGGCAAATAGCTCCATTGGTCCCGGTTCTGGATTGAACCGGGACTAATGGGCTAAACTGCCCTGGACGATAGCCCCTTTTTCTACTAGTGCAAGCAAAATACCTATGTTAGTAAGTTGAATGCACATGCGTAGTTCATCCTAATCAGGATAGAAAACACACATACTCTCTCTGTAAACTTTTATAAGAGCGTTTAGATCACTATAGTAGTGACCTAAACGCTCTTATATCTGTTTACAGAGGGAGTATAATTTACATAATTAAGTCTCTGCTAGGATAAGGCACTGCAAAGTAGAGCATCAGTATACACCATATAAGTTACATAATTTAATTTTCTAGGACCGACGGATTGCATAGTAGAGTATCAGTACATATATCATATAATGTACATAATTAAGTCTGGTAGGACAAGGTGCTGCATAGCAGAGCATTGATTGCATCGCAGAAGGCAGTATACTAACTTACTAAGACGGCGGACTGAAAGTACCTAACAATCATTCAGATAGCCGCATTGCAGAAGGCAATATACTAAGACAGTGAACTGAAAGTACCAAACGATCATTCAGATAGCCATGATAATGAGGAGCTAACACTGGATTAGTAATCATTGTGTACCATGTTGTCCGCAGAGCAATTTCCCTCACTGTCAAAGATATAATCATCCAAAGAGCTCATGTAAGGCACATGTTCATCTTGTTCTACTGTAGGAGGAAACCAGATGTGAAATCTCTTTTTCATATTAAGAGTAAAACTCTCAATGAACTATCAAAGATTTTCAAGTGCTCCAAAGATCTGCACACAACTGGAAAGAAAAAAAATGATTGCTAGAGATATCTACTTGTGCATGGCTACCAAAATCATTGCTTCTTTTGTTAGATATTATAATCCGAAAGTCTCCATCCACATTCAGTATAATCTCAGTGTCATCCACAAATATGCGCATTCTGACAAGGATACAAATCTATGGCAGCACATCAACACGAAATAAATATACTAAAAGACTAAATTAATGGGGTTAACTAAGGCAATGAAAGTTAAACGATGAATATGATTATATTGAAAGCTCAAATTAATGGAAGAAGACTATATCAAATGTTGTAAGTAGGATCAATTAGTTCATCATATCATTATACCAAGAGCACACACACCGGCAAATCATCTAAAAGGCTGATGCCAACAAAAGAGGGTACACAGTGTAGAAGGCTGAGGCCAACAAAAGAGGGTCCTGGCACAATAAATAGCAATAGAACCAACCAACGATCCTGGAAAGAAGAGTATATACTAAATTTTCAGGCAATGAAATAGAGTCACATTTGCAATAATTGTCCACAGTTTAATTGATCATAATCCACCGCATTCTTGACACTAAACAAATTAATAACCGCTAGTTTCCGAAATATGATGTTGTGAATATAATTAACCTTCATAAGAAAAGGAATAATTTCTGACCAAGAAATAGCTCACGACCACTACTCTCCATCACCACTATGAATCCACCCAAGAAATAGCTCAAGGATTAATTGGTACAGTTTCAGATGACATGTTTTATTTTCACCTTTTTATCTAAACTGTACCCAAACGTGATTTTGCTTCAAACGTGATGAGTCAAAACATGATGCCATCTGAAACTTAAGCATCCAGAGAGATGTGGGGTAGATGGGGGAAGGGAAGCTCACCACGTTGATCTGTAGAAGATGTGACTGGACTGCTCTGTCCGCTGTATATTTGTTGATATATATTCAGATTCAGACGTGTTTGGTGCTGGATGTTGGCCTGGTGCTGCTGCTCCACCTCCTCTTCTCTGGCCGCTGTACCATCTACACCCACAACTTCTCCATGGATGGGACCCCTTCCTTCCTTGACACAAGCAGGGTAGAGGCTGCCTGCCTGCACAACGCACACACGCATCAGAGAAAGAAGAAAGAAAACCAGAGGAAGAAGAAGAAGAGAAACGAAGGGAGGAGGGATCTGACCTAGGGCGCAAGACCGATGGCACGAGGGCGAGCAGAGGCTACGGGTCGAGCACTCTGCGGGGTCGGAGCAGGAGGGCTCGGGAGCCGCCGCCGTGCCCGGGGACGAGCTCGCGGACGGGGAGGGCAGGCGACCACTCGCCGTCGCGCAGCACCGCGGCGTGGTCGGAGGAGAGGAGACGCGTGACGGCGCAGCACACCGCCTTGTCCTGCTGCTGCTCCTCCCCGCTACCGCCGCTGTCGTGCTCCTCGTCCTCCCTCCGCTTTTGCTCATCGTCGTTGGGGAGGGGGGGGGGGGCTTTGCTGCGGTCGATCTGGCCGCCGACGGCGGCGGCGGCGGCGATGTGGGCGGGAGGAGAGGAGGCGTGCGGGAGGGGAGGCGAGGGGAGGGGAGGGAACGAGAGAGAGGGAGAGGAGGCGCGCGGGAGGGGGAGGGGAGCCGGCTAGGGTTGCCTCCACGGGAGCCGGCCCTTTTATACCCCGGGTGAGTGAAATGACGAAAATGCCCCCGGCGGGGCAGGCTATTTACGCGCAATGGCACGGTCGAGGTGAAACTGTTCATTGCAACAGTAACTTTTTTTTATCCGACGGACGAGGTCATTCCAGGGCTCGATCCGACGGCTCCGATCGCATCAAGCAACCAGATCCAATGGCCAGGAATGCCAAGCGGCTGAGGAGGCTGGAGGATGACCGACATCCTTATTTCTCAATTTGCAAGTTGACCCACCAGACATCCAACAACCCTTTTCTGGTCTTGGCCGTAATGAGACATACACACCAATCCAACAATTGCACAATTAAGCCTTTCTTTGGAAGAAAATTAGTTCCTAGGAGGTATTCAGTGCACATTTTAAGTAAATACAAAGCCAAATCAATGCAATACTGAAATCATTTCGTGGGTGACATGAGCCCCTAGAATTTTATTCAGTGAAATGAGCCCCTAGAATTTTATTCTAGAATAAGTCCGGCAGCCGGGAAGCGGCCATATATATGTGATGCCTTCTTCTACACATGTATTTAGAAATTATTGACAATTTCGAAAATATATTTCGAAAATATATAGCGGTCTGAGTCATCCACAAATTGAGATTAATAGACATGCATGTAACATAACGTTCTTTTTTTGTTTCTTGAAGGAAAGGAAAGTGTTTTAATGATGAAAGGTTTCCTCTATTCCTGAGAATACATTAAATTTTTAGAAAACACAATTTAGCTATCAGGAAAAAGGCTTCCGTTTCGCTCTATAGATAAAGTACGAAACATAAGTAAAAGACCGAAATATACATGGCGATAAGGAAGCCTCTAAAGAAGCAGAACCTAGAAAAAAAACAATAACATCCAAACCGCAACACCGCGCCGAGCAAGAATACAAGAGGACCCAAGGACTACACCACAACAGGACTAACACCACCTGATTTCCACGACTACCTCCTCAAGAGGGAAACTGCAAAAAGCGTATTCGTCACAGCATCTGACGGAGTGGACAAAGTTTTTCACCTGGAACCTGACATGGGAAGCAAAACCGCGACAACATCCTCAAAAGGAAAACGACACCCGTGGGCACCGTCACCGTCGACGCCAAGGCGTAGAGCTTTCACCCATTGCTTCCCCGTGCCATGACAGGACCACAATCGGCCGCTGCGACGAAGGTAGGGCCTCCAAAACCAGCTCTGGACCCTTCCCTGCCACAATAGACGGCAGGACCACCCACCGCAACATCTCTCGCCGCTCACACATGACCAAGAGGCGCGGCCACCACCGCTACCCGGAGAACCGCTGAAGAGTCCACTGAGTAGACCGCCACCCAAGCCCTCCGCCCTGGCATCCCACTCTAAACCTCCCGCTGATGCCAAAACTCGCGATCTCCGTAATAAAATGTAAGACGTTTTTTATGCCTTACACAAAGCAAAACAAAAAGGTCTTACATTTCCATAAAGAGATTGTAGTATTTTGCCTGCGAAGTACAAGTTTTGATGTGCGCCAACAACCAATTTAGGGATCGTCACTGTCACAAAATGGTGCAGCAAGCGAGACGATGATGAACCACCGGCCGGTAGGGAGTTTGGTGGTGAAATGGTGATCCGACAGGCCAAAGAAACCCTATTGAAATTGTTAATGTGTCGCCGACCCATCGACAGCCCCACTATGTGATTCCTCGAAAATTCTTTGCACAAAGCGGCGAATTCAAGTAGTAGACAAACTCTTGGAGCGAATGAGCGAGACTGGGAGGGCGACTGGAAGGGCGACAGGGCGGGCGCCCGTACACCCGACCGCGACAGCGCCGTCCGCCGCCGGATCGCCGGCGGCGCGTTGGCGGGCATTTCTGGGCTCTCGCCGAGTCCGACGGGGACGACGCCGATGACGATGGGGACGCACCCCCAGCGGAGTCGCCGCCCTCACCGACTCCTTCAGATCTCATTTGTGATTTTTTCCATTCAGGTTATAACGAGGATGAAGTGGCTACGACGATTGATCGTGTTCTGCCACCGGACGATCCGGCGCGAATCGGTCTTCACGCGGGCGAGAAGAAGGAGATGATCCGACGTGTCGTTCATCGGAAGACGGCGGCGTCGGCGCTCAGACCTTGGAAGGGTCCCCTACCTAAGGTGAGTCTTCTGAATCTTACGTTATTCGATATGATTAGGCCGGAATCATAGATTACTGTGAAGAAGAGGAAGCAAGCGAGGCTGCTCGCCGTTCGTCAGGCGCCGGCGGCGCCCGTGTTGGCCGTGTCGGCGATCGGGATCTCGGAGGCGAGAGCGCTGCGTTTGAAACACCTGCTGGATTGCGATGGGCCGGCTCGGAGGGAACCGGGTCCACGAGGAGATGGGCCAGGGTCAGATGGGTATGAGGCCCATGCTGTACCGGACCAGACTCCTGCCCATATCGAGATCCCATGCACGTACGCGAGCGATCCTTCGTCTTTCTGTCGTGCGCCGTCTCCTCCTGGTACTAGGGTTCGCAAACGCGGGACGAGAAGCTTCCCGGTCCGTGGAGCTAGTCGGGCTAGGAGGATTCAGCCACTCCTGGACATAGCCGGTCGCGGGGCTGCGCCGCCGCCAGCCAAGAAGGCCTCATCCGTTCCAGCAGGACGGGGTGGGGCAGCTCGGCCGCTGGCGACGGGTGCCGGGCGTGGAGCCCTGGCGCCGCTTGGCCAGAGGCTGCCGGCGGGCGGGGGTGTGGCGCAGGGAAACCCGGGTCGAGGTGCTGGTCACTTGGGCGTGCGGCCGCCGGGGCCGGTGCCCTTAACAACCTGCTGCGGGACGTGGCGGGCTAAGGCCTCCGGCGCCGGATGCGGTGTCCGTCGCTCAGCCGGTAGCGGGGCGTGGTGGACCTCGGCCTCTTGTGCCGGGCGTGACCGGTGTGGCAGCGGCTGGCCGCGGTGGTGCTGCCCTTGGGGTGGTGCCGACGCCTTCGGGCGGTCAGCCTCGTGCCGCTCCTCTGCCTCACTTCGTTGCGAGGCCGGCTCAGAACCGGTCGGGACCGACACAGACGAGACAGAATTCAAGCAATAAAGAGTCCCATGTTCCGCCCCGAGGCCAGTGGGGGGACGATGGGTATGATACGTATGGTGATGGACAACACCGTGGTTCCTCATCCACGGGAGGAGGTCGTGGCTATGCTTGGCAGAGTGATGGGTCTGTTGAGAGACCGTTTCTCGGCCCTCCAGGTGGTTTTGTCGAGGGGGCCTCAGGTCCGGACCACCGCTAGAGAGGAGGTTATCATGGACATCGTGGTGGTCGGGGTGGGGGCCGAGGGAGGTATTGCCGACCGCCTCCGCCTCCGGCAGTTGACCATGTGGCATCAGCCATGGAGTCAGATCACGCTTCCACGGATCTACCTACCCAGGCGATGGAGGTGGTGACGGCCTTGGCGAGTGTTGAGGTTCTTGAGACTAGGACTGTGGCTGAGATTTCTGACAGGTCTGATGCAGAGAGGGCGTCCAAGTGGGCGCGTAGGAAGGAAAGGATGCTTTGCTACCGTTGTGGTGAGAAGGGCCACTTCATTGCTGAGTGTGTGGCCGAGCTGTGTGAGTCGTGTGGCAAGCCCGCACATGCCTCGGGGGAGTGCCCGTTATTGCGTGACCAGGCTCCGTCGCTGACAACGTATGGAGTTTATTGTGCTGAGCTAATGTTCTTTGAGTCCCCGGCCGCGAGAGAGATTCCGGAGGAGACACCGAGCCTGACTACTGGAATTGTGAAGGTTACCCAGGGAGATGTCTCTGAAGCTCAGATTGTGCAGAGGCTTCAGGAACTGGCTCCTGGAGATTTTCAGTGGGAGCTTCTCCACATTGAGGAGCGCATGTTCAGGGTTGACCTCCCGTCGGTAGAGGACTTGCGGCGGTTGCTGAGCTTTGGGATGTGTAAGGTGCCAGGCAGTAATTGCATTCTTGAGTTTCAAGAGTGGAAGAAAGTGGAGCCTAAGGGGAAGCCCCTTACTCAGGTGTGGCTACGTTTCTCTGGGGCACCTTCTGAGGCTCTGACAGATGCTCGTGTTGTGGCTAGTCTGGGTATCATGGTTGGCAAAACTGAGAAAGTGGATATGAAATTCACTCGCGCCCATGGGGTGGCCAGATTGCGAGTGAGTGTTCTGGACATCGAGTTCGTCCCGGATGTGGTTAACTGGACTTATAGGGGAGAGGTATTCCCTCTTGAGATTGAGTTCGAGGATTCTGAGTTGTTTGCTGAGGCGGGTATTGGTGCTGATGTGGATATGCACGAGGGGGACGAGAATGCTGGTGCTAGGGAGGATCCGACTGATGAGGCTCGACGAGAGAGGTCCAACGGATCGAGACCAGTTGCTCAGTTACCCGAGACTGGATCAGGGGTAGAGCCGGCCCCATCTCC
This sequence comes from Aegilops longissima, assembly GCA_021605205.1. Classification (NCBI taxonomy): domain Eukaryota; kingdom Viridiplantae; phylum Streptophyta; class Magnoliopsida; order Poales; family Poaceae; genus Aegilops; species Aegilops longissima. The sequence continues at coordinate 29,923 of JAHIAM010002527.1, read as the reverse complement.
GTCGGTACCTAAGAGCACGTTGCGGTTTGGATCTTTCGAGCCTGCGTCTGCTCCTCCTAGGCTTTGGAGCGACCGGGTGGAGTCTGATGATGCTTTTGAGTGCTCGCTCCCGGTGCTGGATTTTGTGTCTGCTGTTCGTCCCGTGGTGGGTGACTGTGTGACGGGCCACTCGGAGACGACCGTGGGGGGGGAAGGAACATGGAGCCTCAGGTGGTTCCTTTCCTCCCAGGGCCCCCTGCGGTCTCGTGCAGACAGATGGCGGCTGAGTCGGTGGCTCTGCCTAGGGGGGGGGGAGTTCGGGGCAGGTGGCCACGATTTCCTCTCCCTTTACTCTAACGCCGGCGACGCCAGCTTCGCCGTCGTTGGCTGGCCGTGAGGGAGACCATCTGGGGCAGGTGGCCTCGGACCCTTCCCTTTCGGCACCGACTGCTTCTCCTGTGGTGCTAGGCGGGAGTCAGGGGCAGGTGGCCCCGTTCCTTCCCTCGCCTTCGGCTGTCGGGATGGCGACGCCCTCAGGCTTGAGGGTTGGGGCAGGGGGGGGGGGATGCTCGGGTAGGCGGCGCCGGCACCTACATCCCCCGGCCTCCCGTCCGTTCGTCGTGGGAGCCCTCCGCCACTGCCTCCTCCGAGTGGCGCTACTCGGGAGGAGGTTATTGCCTTCGGCGGGATCCCTGACCCGGTCTCTGGGGGAGACGGATGAGCTATCGTCTCCTGGACCACCCGGAGGTTGATGACATGCAGCAGAGGTGCGCTATGAGGGCGGACAAGCTTCGTGACATTGAGGTCACAACCGGTATGTCAATCAACTTGTCCAATTCTATTTTGCATTTTTCTACGGATGAGATTATAAATAATGCAAATCAAGTAGGGGTTTCGCTAGGGAATACCAATGCCGAAATTTCCAACTCGGTTAATGATCTCCTTGATCTGGAAGCGGAACGCGCTTTAGAAACCATTCGAAACCTAGCGGCGGTGAGACCTATGAATGATGCTAAGATTGATGCGTTGGGGGTGAGAGTGCTTGGCAATTTTTGTGCGGACCTTTCATCATCCACTACTGAATCCGAGGAGGATGAAGTTAGTGTAGAGGATGTAGTGAATCAACCACTAGAGCCCGGTTATGAGGACCGGATGGTGGACAATAGTAAACCCAAACGTAAGTGGAAGCGAAAGGTGTATCCCGTGTCCGCGGTACGTAGGAGTGCTAGGATTCGTACGGCAAAAAAAAAATTCATGATGACTTATGAAAGGAATCTTTTGGAATAGCAGAGGTCTGAAGGACTTGGCTAAACGAAGGTTTCTCGCTGAGGCGTCTCTGGGGCATCGATTAGATTTCATTGCTCTCTCTGAAACTGGTAGAGATAATTTTGCGCCTCAGTTTCTTTCCCATCTTGCGGGTGGTGTTAATTTCGACTGGCATTGCCTACCTCCGCGAGGACGATCGGGAGGTATCTTGCTGGGTGTGAGATGCGATTCCGTTGAAGTCCGGAGTGTAGTGATGGGCGACTTCGCGGTAAAGTTTCGAGTTAGGTCTAAAGTTGATGGTTTCAACTAGGCTTTGGTGGCGGTTTATGGTGCCGCACAGCCCGAGCTTAAACCGGAGTTTCTGGCGGACCTTGTTCGAATCTGTGGGTCCGAGCAGCTTCGGATGTTGGTCGGGGGTGATTTCAATATCATTAGGAGGAGAGAGGAGAAAAATAATGATAACTTTGACGGTAGGTGGTCATTTATGTTCAATACGATTATTGAAAGCTTGGATCTGAGGGAGATAGAGCTTTCTGGTAGAAAGTTTACCTGGGCTAATGCTTTGCCAAACCCGACATATGAAAAGCTTGATCGAGTTCTCGCGAGCGTGGAGTGGGAACAGAAGTTCCCTCTTGTTACGGTACAAGCTCTCTCGCGGGGAATATCCGATCACACACCATTGTTCGTGGCCTCAGGGGAGCCGAACCATGTGGGAAACAAAAACACCTTCTCATTCGAGATGGCCTGGTTCGAACGTGAGGGTTTCTTAGACCTCATTGCCAGGGAATGGGCTAAGGGTGTAGGAGGTAGGACGGCGGTCGAGCGTTGGCAGAATACAATTAGGCATTTGAGAAGTTTCTTACGGGGTTGGGATAAGCACCTCAGTGGGGTGTATAAGATTGAGAAGGATAGGCTCCTTTCTCTTATACAGGCCCTGGACATAAAAGCCGAATCCGCGATTTTGCTGCCTGCTGAGCTCCAGGTTAAAACTGAGGCGGAGAAGAGGTTGAAAGAACTTCTCCGCGAAGAAGAGTTGAAGTGGGCTTTGCGAGCTAAGGTCCGCAAAATGGTCCAAGGGGACGCCAACACTCAATTCTTTAACCTGATTGCCAATGGTAAGCACAGAAAGAAGCGAATCTTTCAACTTGAACAAGATGAGGGTACTATTTTAGGACAGGATAATCTCAAAACATATATTACCGAGTATTATAGGCAGTTATTTGGACCTCTGGAGGATAGTTGTGTGTCCCTCGATGAGTCCAGGACTGAGGATGTGCCTCAATTGTCTGCTGCCGATAATGATATCCTGGTTGCCCCGTTCTCAGAGAAGGAGGTGTTTGATGCTATTGCACAAATGAAAAACAATAAGGCTCCCGAACCGGATGGGTTCCCGGCCCAGTTCTATAAAAAGTGCTGGCACATTGTTAAGGGGGATTTGCTACCTATGTTTCATGATCTATTCTCTGGACAGCTTCAATTATTTCACTTGAATTTTGGAACTATCACATTGCTCCCTAAGAAAACGGATGCTGTGAGAATTGAGCAGTTCAGGCCGATCTGTCTCCTCAATGTTAGTTTCAAAATCTTCACCAAGGTCGGTACTAATAGGCTCACACAGATTGCGCATTCTGTGGTGCAACAATCCCAAACTGCTTTCATGCCGGACAGAAACATCCTTGAAGGGGTGGTTGTCCTTCATGAAACGCTCCATGAAATCCACTCCAAAAAATTAGATGGAGGGCTGGCGCATTCCTCCAATAGGCATTGCGTATGAAAGGTTTTGATGACGCCTGGCGCCGGCAGGTCGAATCATTTACGCAAAAAGGGAGTGTGGGAATTAAAGTGTATGACGATATAGGTCATTACTTCGAGACACATAAAGGCCTCAGACAAGGAGATCCGATGTCCCCCATCCTGTTTAACATTGTGGTGGATATGTTAGCAATTTTGATAGGAAGGGCTAAGGAGAATGGTCAAGTGGGTGGCTTGGTACCTCATCTTGTTGATGGAGGTGTATCCATCCTTCAATACGCTGATGATACAATCATCTTTATGGACCATGACTTGGCCAAGGCGAGAAATATGAAGCTGCTGTTATGCCTCTTTGAACAATTGACCGAGTTAAAGATTAACTTTCATAAGAGCGAGTTGTTCTGCTTTGGTAGAGCCAAAGACGAACAGGAGTCTTATAGGAAATTGTTTGGGTGCGAGTTGGGGAATTTACCCTTCTCTTACCTTGGTATTCCGATACACCATTGTAGGCTGACGAACAGAGAATGGAAGTGTATCGAGGACCGATTTGAGAAGAAACTGAGTTGCTGGAAGGGTAAGCTCATGTCATACGGAGGCCGGTTAATCTTGATAAATTCGGTGCTCACGAGTATGCCTATGTTCCTCTTATCGTTCTTTGAGGTCCCAGTTGGTGTCAGGAAAAGACTGGACTTATATCGATCGCGCTTCTTTTGGTAGGGTGATGAACTTAAAAGAAAATACCGGCTTGCTAAATGGGATATTATGTGTCGACCGAAAGACCAAGGGGGTCTTGGTATGGAGAATCTTGAAGTTAAGAACAGATGCCTTCTTAGTAAGTGGTTGTGGAAGCTCTCATCCGGGACTGAGGCCATGTGGGCGCAGATCCTTCGCAGCAAGTACCTCCAGACTAAAACATTGTCCCAGGTCACAGTCAGGCCGACTGACTCGCCTTTCTGGAAAGGACTAATGAAAGTCAAACAATCAATGTTCAATAGGACGAGGTTTGTTATTGGAAACGGTGCTAGTACACGTTTCTGGGAGGATACTTGGCTTGGCGACTCACCCTTGGCCATTCAATATCCGTCTTTATATCGTATTGCACAACGACGTGAGGTGTTCGTTGCAACGGTATTTTAATCTATCCCCCTTAATATTCAGTTTAGACGGTCGCTAGCGGGCAATCGTTGGGAAGTTTGGCTCCATTTAGTTAGGAGACTGATGGAGGTTCAACTTTCTGACCAACCCGATGAATTACGCTGGAAGTTGACTAGTTCTGGAGTATTTACAGTTAAATCAATGTATATTGATGTTATTAATTCGAACTCCATTCCAACTTCCAAGAATGTCTGGGATGTCAAAGTTCCTTTGAAAATAAAAGTGTTTATGTGGTTTGTCCATAAACAAGTTATTTTAACAAAGGATAAGTTGATAAAGCGTAATTGGACAGGACCTACTAGGTGTAGTTTCTGTGATCGGGATGAGACGATTAAGCACCTCTTTTTTGATTGCCCGTTGGCCAAAGTCCTTTGGCGGACGGTCCACATTGCTTTTAATATTACTCCACCGACTTCTGTCAACGCATTATTTGGGACTTGGCTTAATGGGATTAAGCCTGACTTAGCAAGACATATTTGGGTTGGAGTGTGCGCTTTGCTGTGGACTATCTGGATTTGCAGAAATGATTTGGTTTTTAAGAGAACATCACGGATTCATTTTTTGCAGGTTATTTTCCGAGCTACGGCAGTGATCCGTTCGTGGTCGCTACTCACTCCGATGGAGGCCAGGGAGCATTTGGTTACTGGGTCTATCCGTTAGGAAATTATCTTAGAATTATCTTAGAAAATTTAAGAAACGAGTTATCAAGGCTTTTTCCTGAACATCATTTTGCCTTGGAACATTTCCGATAGAGCCAAAGTTCCATGTGAAATAAACGTTGACTGACTCAATGGTGAAACAAGATATAGAGATGTCATTTTTGTCCAACATTACTCCAAATTGATGGAAATTATACTAAGTTTGGGTGACACCAATGAACTCATTAAATTGTGCATAATTTGTTCTACATTGTTGAATGGAGTTAGTATACGTATCCTTGACTAGCATGTGGATCATTTTTTTTTTGCGAAAATAGCATGTGGATCATTAGAAATGCAGTAGGTGCATTGATGACTTGTTCATGGGCCCAACTATTCTTTCAAAGTTGTAGTAGCTAAGGTGACGTTTTAGATGCATATTCAGAACATAGTTCGAATTTAGTGCCAACTAGGTTCAGCACATGCTATTTTTAATACTTTCATTTTTAACTCTATACATCTACTTTTTTTGTGGGGGTGGGGGTTAAGACCTGAATATATATTTGCAAGTTGACCCACCAGACATCCAACAACCCTTTTCTGGTCTTGGCCGTAATGAGACATACACACCGATCCTACCATTGCACAATTAAGCCTTTCTTTGGAAGAAAATTAGTTCCTAGGAGGTATTCAGTGCACATTTTAAGTAAATACAAAGCCAAATCAATGCAATACTGAAATTATTTCGTGGGTGACATGAGCCCCTAGAATTTTATTCAGTGAAATGAGCCCCTAGAATTTTATTCTAGAATAAGTCCGGCAGCCGGGAAGCGGCCATATATATGTGATGCCTTCTTCTACACATGTATTTAGAAATTATTGACAACTTCGAAAATATATTTCGAAAATATATAGCGGTCTGAGTCATCCACAAATTGAGATTAATAGACATGCATGTAACATAACGTTCTTTTTTTGTTTCTTGAAGGAAAGGAAAGTGTTTTAATGATGAAAGGTTTCCTCTATTCCTGAGAATACATTAAATTTTTAGAAAACACAATTTAGCTATCAGGAAAAAGGCTTCCGTTTTGCTCTATAGATAAAGTACGAAACATAAGTAAAAGGCCGAAATATACATGGCGATGAGGAAGCCTTTAAAGAAGCGGAACCTAGAAAAAAAAAACAATAACATCCAAACCGCAACACCAGGCCGAACAAGAATACAAGAGGACCCAAGGACTACACCACAACAGGACTAACACCACCTGATTTCCACGACTACCTCCTCAAGAGGGAAACTGCGAAAAGCGTATTCGTCGCCGCATCCGACGGTGTGGACAAAGTTTTTCACCTGAAACCTAATATGGGAGGCAAAACCGCGACACCATCCTCAAAAGGAAAACGACACCCGTGGGCACCGTCACTGTCGACGCCAAGGCGTAGAGCTTTCACCCATTGCTTCCCCGTGCCATGACAGGACCACAATCGGCCGCTGTGACGAAGGTAGGGCCTCCAAAACCAGCTCTGGACCCTTCCCTGCCACAATAAGGAAGACGCCAGGACCACCCACCGCAACATCTCTCGCCGCTCACACATGACCAAGAGGCGCGGCCACCGCCGCTACCCGGAGAACCGTTGAAGAGCCCACTGAGTAGACCGCCACCCTGGCATCCCACTCTAAACCTCCCGCTGATGCCAAAACTCGCAATCTCCGTAATAAAATGTAAGACGTTTTTAATGCCTTACACAAAACAAAACAAAAAGGTCTTACATTTCCATACAGAGATTGTAGTATTTTGCCAACCAATTTAGGGATCGCCACTGTCACAAAATGGTGCAGCAAGCGAGACGATGATGAACCACCGGCCGGTAGGGAGTTTGGTGGTGAAATGGTGATCCGACAGGCCACTACATATACCGCCTTCCATGCACTCAAACTCCACAAGCACAGAAAGCAAACCCACAGTCGCTAACAGTACAAAGTCCAACGTGGTTTGTTTAGTCATGGAAAAAACTAACATCGTGGCTTGTAGGAATCCAACTTCTCGTGACGCGAGCGATGATGAGGAAGCGACGTGGTCGCATGCATGGGGGCTCATCTCGGGCTTCGCCGTCTCCATCACCCTCAAAACAGTAATCGAGCTCGGCATCATCGACGCACTGACCAACGCCGCCGGCCGTGCGCTGACGGTGGACGAGCTGGCCGCGCAGCTCCCGGCACCGGACAAGGCCGGGTCGGCTGCCTCGGTGGACCGGCTTCTCCGGCTCCTTGCCGCCTTCGACGTTGTGCGGTGTTCCACGGAGACGGGTCCGGACTGTGAGGCAGTCCGGAAGTACACTCCGGCGCCGGTGTGCCGGTGGCTCACCAGCAACCGCAGCGATGGGTCGCTGGCCCCCTTGGCCAAGTTCGCCGTCGACCAGGATTACTTGCCGACCTGGTAAATGTGTGCTCTCTATACTATATGTCACCCATCGACTGCCATGATGATCAAATGTCACGAGCCTAAGCATTATCCATCCATGTAGGAATCAACTGGGGGCGGCGGTGGTGTGCGGTGTTCCACCGCCGTTCGAGAGGGCGCACGGGGTGCCGCTGTTTGAGTACATGGGGAAGAACCCTCGGCTAAGCGGGGTGTTCAACCAAGCTATGTTCCACATGTCAGTCACGGTCATCAGCAAGATGGTCGAGCGCTTCGACGGCTTCGACGGCGTTGAAGTTCTCGTCGACGTCGGCGGGGGGACTGGTGCCGCCCTGGAGATGATCACCGCCCGCCACAAGCATATAAAGGGCATCAACTTTGACCTGCCTTACGTCATCACTCAGGCGCCGTCTCTCCCGGGTAAATCCATTGACTGAACTTTGGATAACTGACTAGATGATGTCGTGCATGCAACCATATGTATATATGTTAGAGGTGTTTTTCTATGTTTCAGAGAAAAACATCCATTAATTACAATCCTTGTGTCCACTTGTTCATGTCCGTAACTACATTATTATTACTATTTGGTAGTGTTATTTATTATTATTCTCTTCTTGTATTCTAAAGAGATTTAGCTAGTACTTTGTCGAATTTTGACCGCAGGTGTGGAAAATATTGCTGGAAATATGTTTGAGAATGTACCCACGGGAGATGCAATATTTTTAAAGGTATATATGCTGACTAATATTCATTTAAAAAGTAATAATTTATTACTTTTTATTATTTTATTGACTTCATCTCCATTTCACTAAAAATAATTGTCATATTAGTGTATAATATTGGAATGTGTGTTTTTGTTCAACAGGCAAGTAATCAAAACTATGTAATAATTAATAATAATAATAATAATAATAATAATAATAATAATAGTAATAATAATAATAATAATAACAACAACATATTTTTTTAAAATCAAACATACGGAGGTGGGTGGCATGACATGTTTGACTTGCGAAAGTTATGCAATAAATTAGCAAGAGACATGCTAGAGGGTTGCTCTAATTTGGCAACAAATTAGATTTGCCTAGCTTTGACTTGCCTGAACTTTACCATGGGATACATAGACATACGAACAAGCAGTCCCATCGTGTCCTTTGGACGACGGTTCTTGTTATTTAGTATTTACTCCCTCCGTAAAGAAATATAAGACCTTTTAGATTACTACTATAGAATTTCTATGTACAGAGGGCGTAACTTCTAGTTTCATGATTTTTTTTTAATTACAAGTCAAGATCAAATTCAGTCTAGACAAAAAAAATCTGGGATCAAATAGATCATTCAAATTTTGAATGATATAGAATGGACATGATGCAATTGTGAGAAAAACAAAACCATCATATATTCACATAACGATTATTGATCATTCTATGAACTGAATGGACCTATATGTGCAGTGGATACTCCATCTACAGAATGATGATGACTGCATTAGGATCCTCAAGAACTGCCACCGAGCTCTTCCAGCCAACGGCAAGGTGATCTTCGTGGAAATTGTCCTGCCGACCACCACAGAGGCAACTCGTGAGGCGCAGGATATGTTCCTTCTAGACGTCATCATGTTCAATAACCTTCAGGGTGGAAAGGAGAGGACTGAGCAGGATTTCCTAAATATGGCCAGGAGCTCCGGGTTCGATGGTGCCTTCCGTTCCACCTACATCTTCGGTAACTTCTGGGCTCTTGAGTTCACCAAGTAGTTGCCATGGTCATGCAGACTGCAGCTACATCTCTATCTACGCCATGCATGTATCATTTTTTTTCCTTTTTTGAAAAGGAGGACTGGCCCCGGACTATGCATCATTGCGATGTGCACAGCCTTTATCATTGTTTGTATTGATCTCCTCTCCTATATGTATGTTACTTCGATTGTATACTTGTTTACATTAATATTGTAAGACGTGCAGCAGTACCTATTTGTATTCTCAACATATGAGCCTTGTGAAGTGTACTTATTTGTATTCTCATAAGTGTTAGGTTACACCATGTGGGACAAATCCATTCCGTTCTTGTAAACATTGTGGTGGATTAATGGGCTTCGCAAGATTGTCTAAAAAAATCATTATATTTCTCTCTGGAAAAAACTTTAAATTTTACATTGTGAGTTGTTCTAAACAGTATTCAAAAAATTCATTAATTCAAAGGAAGATTTAAAAATCTCCAAGTGTCCGAAAGAAGAGAGGTTTATTTACATTTATACTTCTACTTTGGATGATCTAGAATTTCACAAAGACCATCCTAAATTTCAAGGTGGGTCCAAAATGTCATCAAATTGGAACCTTCTCTGGCAGAAGCACTAGTGTGAACATTAGACTTGTTTAGGCGTAAATTTCCAACCCCTTAAAAGAATCTTCGACTCGGGGCCTCAAATCCTCCCCATTATGTTTGGATGGACAATCTGAACGGGCCCACGCAGGGGAGGGAAGGAAAAAAGTCTAACCAACCGAACCCCTCATAGTTCAGGTTGTCCACGAACACTCAAATCCAGCCCATGTGTGGACGTGTTCGGATAGCCCGCCATGTTGGATCCCAGGCTACCTTGGTCCACATTTTCTCTGTTTTTCCCTTTTTCTCTCCCTCCATCCACACCAATCATATGCATGCATTCGGATAATTTGAGGGGTGCGGCTGGGTGCATGGGTAAATGAGGGTTCCAAGCAGACACGTCCGTATACTGTTCGAGTGTATCTGCACACATATAGGAGGTCTGATTAGGCAAGTCCGGCTGGAGATGCTCTCATGTCTCAAGAACCATCACGCAACCAAGAACTGAGAGGCTATGATACCAATTCACTACTAGGGAAAAGCCTAGCAGTAGCACTGGTTTTTGGCCTAGCAGTAGCGCAGGGGGCCGCGCTACTACTACGGCGCTACAGCTAAAAGTTAGCAGTAGTATTGATTTACCCGCGCTACTGAAGGAAATATGTCCTAGAGGCAATAATAAAGTTATTATTTATGCTAGAATTGTATTAACCAGAAACTTAGTACATGTGTAAATACATAGACAAAACATAGTGTCCCTAGTATGCCTCTACTTGACTAGCTCGTTAATGAAAGATGGTTATGTTTCCTAACCATAGACATGTGTTTTCATTTGATGAACGGATCACATCATTAGGAGAACAATGTGATGGACATGACCCATCTGTTAGCTTAGCATTATGATCGTTACAGTTTTATTGCTACTGCTTTCTTCATGACTTATAGATGTTCCTCAAACAATGAGATTATGCAACTCCTGAATACCGGCGGAACATCATGTGTGCTATCAAAAGTCACAACGTAAATGGGTGATTATAAAGATGCTCTGCAGGTGTCTTCAAAGGTGTTTGTTGGGTTGGCATAGATCGAGATTAGGATTTGTCACCCAGTATGTCAGAGAGGTATCTCGGCCCTCTCGGTAATGCTCATCACTATAAGCCTTGCAAGAAATGTGACTAATGAGTTAGTTACTGGATGAAGCATTATGGAACGAGTAAAAAGACTTGCCGGTAACAAAATTGAACTAGGTATGATTATACCGACGATCAAATCTCGGGCAAGTAACATACCGATGACAAAGGGAACAACGTATGTAGTTATGCGGTTTGACCGATAAAGATCTTCATAGAATATGTAGGAGCCTATATGAGCGTCTAGGTTCCGCTATTGGTTATTGACCGGAGATGTGTCTCGGTCAGGTCTACATAGTTCTTGTACCCGTAGGGTCCGTACGCTTAACGTTCGATGACGATTTGTATTATGAGTTGTGTATTTTGATGACCAAAGTTTGTTCAGAGTCCCGGATGAGATCACCGACATGATGAGGAGTCTCGAAATGGTTGACACATAAAGATTGATATATTGAAAGGCTATATTCAGACATCGGAATGGTTCCAGAGAAGTTCAGGTATTTTCCGGTGTACCAGGAGGTTACAGAACCCCCGGGAGTTGATGGGCCTTAGTGGGAAGGAGAGGCAACGGCCAGGAGGTGGCGCGCGCCCTCGCCCCAAGCAGTCTGAATTGGACAAGGGGTTGGGGGCGCTGCCCCCTCTCCCTTCCTTCCCCCTTCTCCTTTAGGTGGAAACCTACTAGGACTTGGAGTCCTAGTAGGATTCCCCTTCTCCCGGCGCGCCTAGCTTGGCCGGCCGGCCTCCCCCTTCCTCCTTTATATACGGGGGCAGGGGGCACCCTAGAACACACCAAGTTTTGCCTTAGCCGTCTGTGGTGCCCCCCTCCAGAGTTACACACCTCGATCATATTGCCGTAGTGCTTAGGTGAAGCCCTGCGCCGTTATAATGATCATCACTGTCGCCACGCCGTCGTGCTGACGGAACTCACCCTCATCCTCAACTATATCAAGAGCACGAGGGACATCATCGAGCTGAACGTGTGCTGAATGCGGAGGTGCCGTACGTTCGGTACTTGGATCGGTTGGATCGCGAATACGTTCGACTACATCAACCGCGTTACTAAACGCTTCCGCTTTCGGTCTACGAGGGTACATGGACACACTCTACCCTCTCATTGATATGCATCTCCTAGATATATCTTGCGTGATCGTAGGAATTTTTTAAATTACTACGTTCTCCAACAGTGGCATCCGAGCCAGGTCTATGCGTAGATGTTTTATGCACGAGTAGAACACAAAGAGTTGTGGGCGATAATAGTCATACTGCTTACCACCAACGTCTTACTTTGATTAGGCGGTATTGTTGGATGAAGTGGTCCGGACTGATATTACATGACCGCGTTCATGAGACTGGTTCTACCGACGTGCTTTTGCACATAGGTGGCTGGCGGGTGTCAGTTTCTCCAACTTTAGTTGAATCAAGTTTGACTACGGCCGGTCCTTGTTGAAGGTTAAAACATCACACTTGATGGAAAATCGTTGTGGGTTTGATGCGTAGGTAAGAACGGTTCATGCTAGAAGCCCGTAGCAGCCACGTAAAATTTGCAACAACAAAGTAGAGGACGTCTAACTTATTTTTCCAGGGCTTGCTGTGATGTGATATGGTCAAGACATGATGTGATATAAATTGTTGTATGAGATGATCATGTTTTGTAACAGAGTTATCGGCAACTGGCAGGAGCCATATGGTTGTCGCTTTATTGTATGCAATGCAATCACCATGTAATTGTTTTACTTTATCACTAAGCGGTAGCGATAGTCGTAGAAGCAATAGTTGGCGAGAGGACAACGATGTTACAATGAAGATCAAGGTGTCGCACCGGTGACGATCGAGATCATGACATTGCTTCGGTGATGGAGATCATGAGCACAAGATGATGATGGCCATATCATATCACATATTTTGATTGCATGTCATTTTTATCTTTTATGCATCTTATTTTTCTTAGTACGGCGGTAGCATTATAAGATGATCCCTTACTAAATTTAAAGGTATAAGTGTTCTCCCTGAGTACGCACCGTTGCTACAGTTCGTCATGCCAAGACACCACGTGATGATCGGGTGTGATAAGCTCTATGTTCACATACAATGGGTGCAAGCCAGTTTGGCACACACAGAATACTCGGGTTAAACATGACGAGCCTAGCATATGCAGATATGGCCTCGGAACACTGAATATCGAAAGATTGAGCGTGAATAATATAGTAGATATGATCAACATAGAGATGTTCACCATTGAAAACTACTCCATCTCACGTGATGATCGGACATGGTTTAGTTGATTTGGATCACGTGATCATTTAGATGACTCGAGGGATGTCTATCTAAGTGGGAGTTCTTAAATAATATGATTAATTGTACTTTAATTTATCATGAACTTAGTCCTAATAGTATTTTGCAAATTATGTTGCAGATCAATAGCTCGCGTTGTAGCTTCCCTATATTTTTTATATGTTCCCAGAGAAAACTAAGTTGAAAGATGATAGTAGCAATGATGTGGACTGGGTCCGTGATCTGAGGTTTATCCTCATTGCTGCACAGAAGAATTATGTCCTTTGTCGGTGTACTAAAGAAGGGGCGCTCCTTTGTACCCCTTATTTGTGCACCGGCAGTCAGAGCCGCGCCCACGGTCAAACTTAAGCAGGGCAGAGACAGGGAATCAAAGCCGCAAGATGGCCAAAGCAATGCCAAGACAGAGGCATAAAAAGCAAGAAGGCGAGGTGGTTTCCCCCAGCAAGACCCTTGTCGGGGCGGCCTCCACAGCCCCGGCAAGGACCTTGCCGGGGCAGCTTGCCTGACGCCAGCAGAGCGCGCCACCCTTGAGCCCCAGGTTTTCCAACACTGCCAACCAAATTAGGACATGGGCTCGGGAGGCGCCTCCATGATGGCATGCAGATCTTCGTGAAGACAAGCAACACAGGATTAGAAGACGACAAACCTCGGCGAGATCCTTGCCGACGAAACCCTTAAGACCCCCGGCAAGACCCTTGCGGGGGACGACCGCAACACCACGGCAAGACCCTTGCCGGGACCCCAGCAAGGCCCTTGCCGAGGACATCCGCGAGGCCACAGCCAGGCCCGCACCCGCCAAGTTTCTACCATTGCTCCCATGCAGCTGCCAGCCCACCAGCTAGGCAGGCGCATGCGTGTCGACGTGAGGCTTCCGGGCCAACTCATCACGTGCCTACGTGGTGGCATGCAAACCTTCGTGAAGGCCCTACCACCGTGCCACCTCAACAGCCTGCCAGCCTACATGGCGCTGACCGCCTCGCTGGCCCAGGCGCGTGTCAAGGCAGGACGAAGTGGCGATAAAGTGAAGGGGACACATCATAGGCGCATTAAATGCTTTTTGTCCCGTAATGGCAAGCGATAGGCTTAACCACAGTACCCGATGCCACCTCCTATGTGCCATTGTGGTGATCCCCTTGCTTATAAAAGGAAGCCCAAGGCATCCAGGAGAAGGATTCGGACCCTTGGACAAGTTACGCTCATTGTAGCTAGCTCAAGAACTCCAAGAACACAGATATACACATCAAAGCAGGACTAGGGTATCACGCATCCTTGCGGCCCGAACCTGGGTAAACGACCCGTGTGTTTGTGCTGAGTGCTGATCCCGCTCTTCTCACCACCCCACGCCCCGCAACCGTAGTAGGGATTCTTGTGATCCCATAGGTGTCGTTCTCCACCGACATCCTTGATGCACTGCTAAGTGACATACCTATTGCAGGAGCAGATGCAGACGTTATGAACGTTTGGCTAGCTCAATATGATGACTACTTGATAGTTTAGTGCACCATGCTTTACGGCTTAGAGTCGGGACTTCAAAGACGTTTTGAACGTCATGGACCATATGAGATGTTCCAGGAGTTGAAGTTAATATTTCAAGTAAATGCTCGAGTTGAGAGATATGAAGTCTCCAACAAGTTCTATAGCTAAAAGATGGAGAAGAATAGCTCAAGCAGTGAGCATGTGATCAGATTGTCTAGGTACTACAATCGCTTGAATCAAGTGGGAGTTAATCTTCTAGATAAGATATTGATTGACAGAGTTCTCTAGTCACCATCACCAAGTTACTGGAACTTCGTGATGAACTATAATATGCAAGGGATGACGAAACAAATTCCCGAGCTCTTCGTAATGCTGAAATCGATGAGGGTAAAAATCCAGGAAAAGAATCAAGTGTTCATGATTAAACAAGACCACTAGTTTCAAGTAAAGGGCAAAGGTAAAGAAAGGAACTTCAAGAAGAATGGCAAGCAAGTTGCAACTCCCGTGAAGAAGCCCAAAGTTAGACCTAAGCCTGAAACTGAGTGCTTCTACTGCAAAGGAAATGGTCACTAGAAGCGGAAGTACCCCAAATATTTGGTGAATAATAAGGATGGCAAAGTGAACAAAGGTATATTATATACATGTTATTGATGTGTACCTTACTAGTGCTCATAGTAACCCCTGAGTATTTGATACTTGTTCAGTTGCTAAGATTAGTAACTCGAAATAGGAGTTGCAGAAAAAATAGAGACTAGTTGAGGGTGAAGTGACGATGTATGTTGGAAGTGGTTCCAAGATTGATATAATCATCATCGCACACCCCCTATACTTTCAGGATTAGAGTTGAACCTAAATAAATGTTATTTGGTGTTTGTGTTAAAGCATGAATATGATTAGATCATGTTTATTTCAATATGGTTATTCATTTAAGACAGAGAATAATTGTTATTCTATTTGCATGAATAAAACCTTCTATGGTCATACACCCAATGTTGATAGTTTACCGAATCTCGATCGTAGTGATACACATATTCACGATATTAATGCCAAAAGATGCGAAGTTGATAATGATAGTGCAACATACTTGTGGCACTGCCGTTTAGGTCATATTGGTGTAAAGCGCATGAAGAAACTCCATGCTGATGGGCTTTTGGAATCACTTGATTATGAATCACTTGGTGCTTGCAAACCATGTCTCATGGGCAAATGACTAAAGCTTCGTTCTCCAAAACAATGGAATGAGCTACTGACTTATTGGAAATAATACATACCAATGTATGCGGTCCAATGAGTACTGAGGCTCGTGACTAGTATCATTATTTTCTTACCTTCACAGATGATTTGAGAAGATATGGTTATATCAAATTAATGAAGCATAAGTCTGAAACATTTGAAAAGTTCAAATAATTTCAGAGTGAAGTAAAAAATCATCGTAATAAGAAAATAAAGTTTCTATGATCTGATCATGGAGGAGAATATTTGAGTTACGAGTTTGGCTTCATTTAAAACAATGTGGAATTGTTTCACAGCTCACGCCTCTGAACACCACAATGCAATGGTGTGTCCGAACGTCGTAACCGCACTTTATTGGATATGATGCGATCTATGATGTCTCTTACCGATTTACCACTATCATTTTGGGGTTATGCATTAGAGACAGCTGCATTCACTTTAAATAGGGCACCATCAAAATCCGATGATACCACGCCTTGTGAACTGTGGTTTGGCAAGAAACCAAAGTTGACATTTCTTAAAGTTTGGGGCTGCAATGCTTATGTGAAAAAAGCTTCAACCTGATAAGCTCGAACCCAAATCGTAGAAGTGCGTCTTCATAGGATACCCAAAGGAAACTGTTGGCCGGGATCTCATCCGGGACTCGAACAACATTCGGTAACCACATACAAACTTCCTTTATAACCCTAGCGTCATCTTGAACCTTAATGTGTGTAGACCCTACGGGTTCGGGAACCATCCTATCAATACAATTATAGATGGACGATGACCGAGGCGTTCTCCGGTCAATAACCAACAGTGATTAACCATAGGTCACATCGCCATGTGACCAACATCCAAAGAGTCTACTGTGTCTTAAACTAGTTCACATCACCATGTGATTAAGACTCAATGAGTTCTGAGGTTTGATCATGTTTTGCTTGTGAACCACTCATCGAAATTCTATAGTGCTCCCACTCACTTCTTTGGAAATACAAGTTTCTCATAAACTTTGTATAAACCCAAAATCTTTGATCATCTCATCAAAGCACACATTCCAACTCCGAGATGCTTACTCCAGTCCTTAGAAAGGATCGCTGGAGCCAGCATACCTTTTAGCATCCTTAGGATCGACAAAACTTTCTGATTGTATCACATACAACCTTTCCTTACGAAAACTGGTAAGGAAACTCGTTTTGGCATCCATCTGCCACATTTTATAAATGCAGCTTATGCTAACATGATTCCGACGGACTTAAGCATCGCTACGAATGAGAAAATCTCATCGTAGTCAACTTCTTGAACTTGTGAAAAACCCTTCGCCACAAGTCGAGCTTCATATACGGTGACATTACCGTTCACGTCCGTCTTCTTCTTAAAGATCCATTCATCTCAATGGCTTGCCGATCATCGGGAAAGTCCACCAAAGTCCATGCTTTGTTCTGATATATGGATACTATCTCGGATTTCATGGCTTCCAACCATTTGTCGAAATTTGGGCCCACCATTGCTTCTCCATAGCTCGTAGGTTCATTGTTGTCTAGCAACATGACCTTCAAGACAGGATTGCGTACCACTCTGAAGTAGTACGCATCCTTGTCACCCCACGAGTACGTTAGTGACTTGATCTCAAACTTCATGATCACTATCATAAGCTTCTACTTCAATTGGTGTAGGCGCCACAGGAACAACTTCCGTGCCCTTGCTACACTAGTTGAAATGACGGTTCAATAACCTTATCAAGTCTCCACCATCCTCCCACTCAACTTTTCGAGACGAACTTTTCCTCGAAAGGACCCGATTCAAGAAACAATCCCTATTGCTTCCGGATCTGAATTAGGAGGTATACCCAACTGTTTTGGGTGTCCTATGAAGATGCATTTTGTCCGCTTTGGGTTCGAGCTTATCAACCTGAAACTTTTCCACATAAGCGTCGAGCCCCAAACTTTTAAGAAACGACAACTTAGGTTTCTCCAAACGGTGTCGTCTCAACGGAATTACGTGGTGCCCCATTAAAGTGAGTGCGGTTGTCTCTAATGCCTAACCCATGAACGATAGTGGTAATTCGATAAGAGATATCATGGTACGCACCATATCCGATAGAGTGCAACTATGATGTTCGGAAGTGCCAAAACTCGTAACTCAGATATTCATCTCTATGATCACATCACGACACTTTATCCTCTTGTCACGAAGATCCTCAACTTCACTCTGAAATTACTTGAACCTTTCAATAATTCAGACTTGTGTTTCATCAAGTAAATATACTCAACATCTACTCAAATCATCTGTGAAGTAAGAACATAACGATATTCATCAGACTTCCAACAAGTTGCTATCTTGTTCCATCTTATCAAACCGAGGCTTTTCACCATCTTGCCCATGTGGTATGATTTGCATATCTCAAGTGATTCAAAATCAAGTGAGTCCAAACGATCCATCTGCATGGAGTTTCTTCATGCGTATACACCAATAGACATGGTTCGCATGTCTCAAACTTTTCAAAAACGTGTGAGTCCGAAGATCCATCAACATGGAGCTTCTTCATGCGTTTATGACTTACATGGCAGTGCCACAAGTCAATAAACCATTCCTTTAGGTGCAAGACCCTTGAAGGTTTATTCAAATAAATAGAGTAACCATTATTCCCTACACCTTCTATCACAGATCCGAAGGCAAGATATTTGTTGCTAAGAATGGATCCTTTCTAGAGAAGGAGTTTCTCTCGAAAGAAGTGAGTGGGAGGAAAGTAGATCTTGATGAGGTAATTGTACGTTCTCCCGAATTGGAAAGTAGTTCATCACAAAAATCACTTCCAGTGATTCCTACACCAATTAGTGAGAAAGCTAATGATGATGATCATGAAACTTCAGATCAAGTTACTACCGAACCTCGTAGGTCTTCCAAGAGTATGATCCGCACCAGAGAGGTATGGTAATCCTATTTTAGAATTCATGTTACTAGACCATGATGAACCTATGAACTATCAAGAAGCGATGATGAGACCAAATTCCACGAAATGGCTTGAGGCCATGAAATCTGAGATGGGATCCATATATGAGAACAAAGTGTGGACTTGCCCGGTGATCGTCAAGCCATATTAAATAAATGGATCTTCCCGAGGAAGACGGACGCTGATAGTAGTGTTACTATCTACAAAGCTCGACTTGTCGCAAAAGGTTTTCGACAAAGTTCAAGGTGTTGACTACAATGGGATTTTCTCAACTGTAGCGATGCTTAAATCCGTCCGAATCATGTTAGAAGTTGCCATATTTTATGAAATTTGGCAAATGGATGTCAAAACTACATTCCTTAAATGGATATTTCTTATAGAAGAGTTGTATATGATGCAACCAGAAGGTTTTGTCGATCCTAAAGGTACTAACAAGGTATGCAAGCTCCAGCGATCCATCTATGGACTGGTGCAAGCATCTCGGAGTTGGAATACACACTTTGATAAGTTGATCAAAGCACATAGTTTTATACAGACTTGCGGTGAAGCCTTTATTTACAAGAAAGTGAGTGGGAGCACTACGGCCTTTCTGATAAGTAAATGTGAATGGCATATCGTTGATCGGAAATGATGTAGAATTTTTCTCGAAAGCATGAAGGAGAGTTTGAAAGGAGATTTTCAAAGAAAGACCTCGGTGAAGTGATACGTCTCCAACGTATCTATAATTTTTGATTGTTCCATGTTAACATATTACCCGTTTTGGATGTTTATGGGCTTTACTTTACACTTTTATATCATTTTTGGGACTAACCTAGTAACCAGAGGCCCAGCCCGAATTGTTGTTTTTTTGCCTATTTAAGTGTTTCAAAGAAAAGGAATATCAAACGGAGTCCAAATGGAATGAAACCTTCGGGAGCGATCTTTTTGGAAAAAACGCAATCCAGGAGACTTGGAGTGGACGTCAAGCAGTGAACGAGGCAGCCACGAGGGTGCCCGGCGCGCCCTAAGGGGGTGGGCGCGCCCCCACCCTCGTGGGCCCCTCGTGGGTCAACCAACATAGTTCTTCCTCCTATATATATCCACGTACCCTGAAAACATCCAGGAGCACCACGAAAAACTATTTCCACCGCCGCAACCTTTTGTATTCGCGAGATCCCATCTTGGAGCCTTCGTCGGCGCTCCGCTGGAGGGGGAATCGACCACGGAGGGCCTCTACATCATCTCCAAGGCCTCTCCGATGAGTTGTAAGTAGTTTACCGCAGACCTTCGGGTCCATAGTTATTAGTTAGATGGCTTATTCTCTCTCTTTGAATCTCAATACAAAGTTCTCGTCGATATTCTTGGAGATCTATTCGATGTAACTCTTTTTGCGGTGTGTTTGTCGAGACCCGATGAATTGTGGGTTTATGATCAAGTTTATCTATGAGAAATATTTGAATCTCCTCTGAATTCTTTTATGTATGATTGGTTATCTTTGCAAGTCTCTTCGAATTATCAGTTTGGTTTGGCCTACTAGATTGATCTTTCTTGCAATGGGAGAAGTGCTTAGCTTTGGGTTCAATCTTGCGGTGTCCTTTCCCAGTGACAGCAGGGACAACAAGGCACGTATTGTATTGTTGCCATCGAGGATAAAAAGATGGGGTTTATATCATATTGCTTGAGTTTATCCCTCTACATCATGTCATCTTTCTTAATGTGTTACTCTGTTCTTCATGAACTTAATACTCTAGATGCAGGCAGGAGTTGGTCGATGTGTGGAGTAATAGTAGTAGATGCAGAATCATTTCGATATACTTGTCACGGACGTGATGCCTATATACATGATCATGCCTAGATATTCTCATAACTATGCACTTTTCTATCAATTTCTCGACAGTAATTTGTTCACCCACCGTAATACTTATGCTATCTTGAGAGAAGCCACTAGTGAAACCTATGGCCCCCGGGTCTATCTTTTATCATATAAGTTTCCAATCTACTTTTATTTGCATCTTTACTTTCCAATCTTGTCACGACCGGATTTTCAATAAAAATATTTATTGAACAACTGACCCATGAAATCCAATATGAGGATAAATCCTCCATATCGGTAGACAAAACTTTGATACAAGAAGCCAGTAGCATTACAATATTACAAGGGTCGGACTAAAGATGCCCAACCAATTATTACAACATGCCAATAATTATACATGATGGCGGATATGGCACAAGGTGTATGGTGGAAATACTACTGACTTGGAGTATGCGTGGTTGGTGGAATAACACAGTGGGGTGGTTAATAAGTCTACTGCACTGGCGGCTCATCGAGCGTCGAGGTGAGGCTCGATGAATTTAGTTGGGTAGCGGAAGCGGATATTTTACAAGGACTAATCCAGGGGTCGCACGAGACTGACTGGGATTCCTCTAGGCGTCGGATCGCTATCGAACTCTTCATCCATGAGATCGCCTTCGTCAGCATCTGGCCAAATCAACAAGCCAGGTGAGTACTATGAAAGTACTCGCAAGACAGTTCGGACAAAAGATACAACAAATGGAAGCATGAATGCGACATAGTTAATCTTAACAATGCTCAATTAAAGCAGTATAGAAAAATAATTAAAATGGGATTCGGCGGTAGTCCGCTCGAAAACCCAAGGAGGCAAACTTAAAACCGATCAGGTATCTGAGGCGACGCTTCGAAAGGTGAATAAATAAGCAAAATATTGCCACAGTCGGGCGTCTGAGCGACACCTCATAAAGGGCTTATATTGAAATAAAAATGCATGTGTGCCATAGTCGGACGTCTGAGCGACATCACAGAAAAGGCTTATAATAAAAATAAGTAACATCAATGCCGCAGTCGGACGTCTGAGCGACATCACAGAAAGGGCTTATAATAAAATAAGTAACATCAATGCATGATCGGACGTCCGAGCGACATCACGTAAAGGGCTTATAAGAAAAATAAGTAACGACAATGCCGCAGTCGGATGTCTGAGCGACATCACAGAAAGGGATTATAATAAAAATAAGAAACAGCAATGCCGCAGTCGGACGTGTGAGCGACATCACAGAAAGGGCTTTCATCACAAAGATATAGCACTCATAATAAATATTCAACACATGAATATAAGCGGGTTAGTCCATCCACAGGAATAAACAATTAACCGGACTTAGTACTCATGTGATTCACCGAGTATCTGTCACCAAACCTGACACTTGTCGGGATAAGATATACAGAACTTGGACATGGATAAGATGATTCGAGGATTTATGACTCTGCGAGTTTGTACAAAAATTACCCACAGCCAACGGATTTCGTAGTCTGAAGGACTAGTTCCGTTTATGGTATTTCGGAAGAAATACAGCTAACCAAGACACACCATCCTACCTCACGATGCCAGGAATCACCCTAGACATCGTCCAAGAAAAACTTTTGAGACGGGAGATCACAATCTCGAATAGCATGGGATCAAATTTATATTCAGCGCTCTAAGGGTGCCCCTCTCGGTCCCAACCGAAACACCCATGCCCCCTGACCGGATGACTGGCTTTAATCCAGGGCCATGGAACCATCATCACGGCCTCTCCATTTGGTGTGTACCAGGAAAGCGGTTTGCTACTTACTAAGCCATATCCCTTGCGGAAAACATGTGGTAGTACGGGAAGGGAAATGGATGGGGACCGAACTGATAGGGTTGACACTGAAGTCAAATAGTATGGCATAAGACTGGCATGCTACAACATTGCCATCTTACCCATCCTCATGCCAACACATGACCGTGCACATTCACATCCAACACGTATGGATTATCGAACTCACTTGCCTCAACTTTGCATGAAAAATAACATTCATCGGTATGCTCACAAACATGCCATGAAACTACTTAATGCAAACCTGCCAGAACACTCATCATATCAAAAGTTCAAACATGCTTGCCTGGTTCAGAGTAGTCGGAGCCTAGCTCGGTGAAGTTTGCGGTCCCGTCACCTCCTTCGGTATCTACGGTATAAAGAAAACATACGCGCTAACGTAAATACCGTGAGGTGCACAAAAATTACTCCAAATATTTTTCACATAAATCTGATAAAAAACTAGACAAAATTTTGAAGAGGACAGAAAAAGAATCAATCAAAAATACTTTTCTGATTAAACGTTATAAGAGTTTTGGTCCAAGGACCCATCTGTAATGAAACAGAAAGTCTCCAGGGGGTTCTGTGGAAAAATCCAGATAACGTTTCGTTTAAAAGAAACGGCTGAGAGACTGACAGGCGGGCTCCACCCGTCAGGTTTGAATTTTCAAACGAGGGAAAACAGAGCGCGACGGCGCCGAGAGGTGCATGGTCGCCGGCGGCGATCCACGGTGAGGTAAGGTGATCGGGGTGTACCTTCGTGATCAGTGCGCCCTTCCGCGTCTGTGGGTGGTGGCAGAGGTCGTCGGCGAGCACCACATCGACGGTGGCCCTTGCTCCGGCGGACGGCGGTTCGGACGGTCGTGGATCTCGCCGGAGAGAACTGCGGGGCCAAAATTGAGGTGGGGGTTATCCTACTAGAGGTGGTACGAGGCTACGGGCGAAAGTAGGGCGGCGGAGGAGTTCTCACCGGAGAGAACGATGCCGGAGCCCGAGGCGGACGGAGGTGGCCGGAGTCGAGGAAGAAATGCCCCTCGAGGCCCCTCCAGTGGCTAGGCGGGGTCTGGTGAGGTGGTGGAGTCGTGCGGAGGCGAGAGCAAGCTCGGGGTGCTATATATAGCCGGCCCGAGTCGGTTGCCGTGAACGAATAAGTCCGGCGAGTTGATTACGGCGACGTTGTGGCTGGACGGTCGGCTTAGGAGCTTGAGCATCGCCTAGGAGGAGGATTGGAGCCGTTCCCATGTCCAACTTAGCACGGGAGGGCTGGTTACGGTCTGCCCTTGACGGAACGGCCGCACGGCCCGTCGGCGGCAGAGAGCGCGCTCTGCGCGTGCCAAGCCACGGCGACGGTGCCGCATGCGTGCGCTGGCAAGGAGGTGGCCACGCGAGCCACCAGGGCGCTTAGGCGCGCCCGAACAGCGTTGTGCGCAGTTTTGCCCCCTGTCGTCCGTTACGGTGGTGCAGCCACCGCAAAGCACGCCGGCGCAGGCGGGCCAGGGCGCCACCGACGCCAGGAACGCGCCAAGCGCTCGTGTGATGCTCCGGACAAGAGGGATAGGCTGCGAGCAACATGCCAAGGGCACTGTGGACTCCTGACTGAAGTTACTGACGGAGATCGACACTGAACTTCTGAATTTTCTGAAAGTGAACAGCACTAGTGCATGCAAGTTGTTCGGCAGAATGATCTAGGCATGTAGGGATTTTTTCCTTGAGCTGGTTTTTGGTGGAGGGGCCTCTCATTGCATCTAGAGGCTGCCTGAATATTTGTAGAATTTTTGGAGTAATGTAGATATGAATTTCACCAAGTTTGGCAAATCTGGTCCAAACTTGCAGGGACTATAATTTGAAATTTTTGAACAGAAGAGGAGTGGATCTTGATAGTTCTAGGTTGTGGGCACCAAGGACTATCCAAGGGAGTTGGTTTGAGGTCAAAATTCAGATGCATTAAGGTACTTGCTTTGCAAATTACCTAGGCTCAAAATAATAGACAGAAAAGATTTGGGAGAGAATTAATTGAAATAAAAATTCAGAAGAGGGTTGAACTAGTAGAGATAGAGTGTTTGGATTGCCCAAAGTGGAAGGAGATATATTTGGGAAGATTTTACCATGTGGTGTATGGCCAAATCATGAATGATTTCAAATATGGGAGAGAATGAAAAACTCCTAGAGTTTCTTTTTGAAAGAAAAAATAAACTTCAAAGATTTTTCTTGAATCCTTGAGAAGAGAGCAATTAGAGGAAAAATTTAAAAACTAAACACCAGAGTTGAAGGAGATGCAAAAGTAAAATATTTGCCAGAGGGAAAAAGCTTTTGATAGAGATTTTTTTTGGAAGGGTTTTGGTGACCTCCTTCAAATCCAACGAAGTTTTGAAGAAAACCAAAGAAATTTTTTGGAGTGTCACAAATCTATATCATAAAAATACCAAAAATATTTATCTTATCTTATTATCTCTATCATATCTCACTTTCGCAAGTTACCGTGAAGGGATTGACAACCCATTTATCGCGTTGGTTGTGAGGTTCTTGTTTTTTGTGTAGGTGCGTGGGACTTTTGAGGAGCCTCCTACTGGATTGATACCTTGATACTCAAAAACTTAGGGAAATACTTAAGCTACTTTGCTGCATCACCCTTTCCTCTTCAAGGGAAAACCAACGCAGTGCTCAAGAGGTAGCAAGAAGGATTTCTGGCGCCGTTGCCGGGGAGGTCTTCGCTCAAGTCAAGACATACCGAGTACCCATCACAAACTCATCTCCCTCGCATTACATTATTTGCCATTTTCCTCTCGTTTTCCTCTCCCCCACTTCACCCTTGTCGTTTTATTCGCCCTCTCTTTACTGCTTGCCTTCCCTCTGCCATGGCCGAATCAAAAAGAACTAAGGGTTCTTTCCAGGGTTTTAGTACCTTGGATAGTCCCTCTATCCTCTCTAAGGTCATAAAAAATGATGCTATGGAAAGACCTACTGGGATTATAGATGAAAGTTTGAGTAATTTCGATGGAGATTACTCCGGAATTTTTCGTTATTTACTTGATGAGTCTTTAAAAGATGCTTGGGAAAGGTTATTAAGGATTCGGGCTAGCTATGTGCCACAATATCAAATTGAGATATACTTAAAAAAAGCTTTTATGTTGGCCTGCCCGCTTCTTTCAAGCAAGTTCTAGATCCTATTTTTGAAGGGGGTTTTCTTGAAGGGGATGCTATAGATACTTATGAAAAAATGAAAACTATATTTGGGCACCCCATGAATGATAAGGTTGAATCCACCACTCTCTTATGCTTTTATCAAAACAAAATTATTAAAGAGATGAAGGCTAGCTTAGTTGCAAATTTCCGTAACGTGCTTAATCTTTCTTCCTCCATTAATGGCAATGTGCTTTCCCAAAATAGAAGGATGAATGCTATAGAAAGGAATTTTTCTCTTTTCTTTCCCAATACCAAAGATGGCAATACTTAGATCTATCCTCGCTTTTATGCCTAGCTAGGGGCGTTTAACGATAGCGCTTGTTGGGAGGCAACCCAATTTTTTTTAGTTCCTTGTTTTTTGCTTCTGTTTAGTAATAAATATTTCATCTAGCCTCTGTTTAGATATGGTTTTATGTTTTAATTAGTGTTTGTTCCAAGTAGAACCTATAGGATAACCTACAGTGATAGTTAATTTGATTCTGCTGAAAAACAGAAATTTTGCGTGCACGAGAATAATTTTAATAAATCATAGAAACATGCTTTTGCGTTGATTCTTTTTGCAGTAGATCAATAGACAAATTTTCCAGGACTTCCTATTTTGGTAGGAGTTTTAGTGTTCCAGAAGTATTCGAAAGTTACAGATTGCTATAGACTGTTCTGTTTTGACATATTCTGTTTTCGTGTGTTGTTTGCTTATTTTGATGCATCTACGGCTGGTATCGCGGGGGTATGAACCATAGAGAAGTTGGAATACAGTAGGTTTAACACCAATATAAATAAAGAATGAGTTCATTACAATACCTTATGTGGTGGTTTTTCTTTCTTGCACTAACGGAGCCTATGAGATTTCCTGTTGAGTTTTGTGTTGTGAAGTTTTCAAGTTTTGGGTAAAGATTTGATGGACTATGGAATAAGGAGTGGCAAGAGCCTAAGCTTGGGGATGCCCATGGCACCCCAAGATAATCCAAGGACAACCAAAAGCCTAAGCTTGGGGATGCCCCGGAAGGCATCCCTTCTTTCGTCTTCGTTTATCAGTAACTTTACTTGGAGCTATATTTTTATTTACCACATGATATGTTTTTGCTTGGAGCGTCTTGTATGATATGAGTCTTTGCTTTTTAGTTTACCACAATCATCCTGGCTGTACACACCTTTTGAGAAAGAGACACATAATTTGGAATTTATTAGAATACTCTATGTGCTTCACTTATATCTTTTGAGTTAGATAGTTTTGCTCTATGTGCTTCACTTATACTTTTTAGAGCATGGCGGTGGCTGGATTTTGTAGAAATTGTTGATCTCTCATGCTTCACTTATATTATTTTGAGAGTATTTTAGAATAGCATGGTATTTGCTATGGTTATGAAATTGGTCCCAGAAGGATGAGCATCCAAGTTGGGTATAATAAAAACTATCATAGAAAGTGCATTAAACACTATGATCAATTTGATGCTTGATGATTGTTTTGAGATATAAAGGTGGTAATGTTAGAGTCATGCTAGTTGGGTAATTATGAAATTAAGAAATACTTGTGTTGAAGTTGGCAAGTCCGTAGCATGCACGTATGGTAAAAGTTATGTTACAAATTTGTTGCATGGGGTGCTCTTTTAATTGTCTTCCTTATGTGTGGAGGTCGGGATCATGCGATGGTTAAATCCTACCAACCCTTCCCCTAGGAGCATGCGTAGTAGTACTTTGCTTCGAGGGCAAGTAGACTTTTGCAATAAGTATATGAGTTCTTTATGACTAATGTGAGTCCATGGATTATACGCACACTCACCCTTCCACATTGCTAGCCTTTATTATACCGCGCAACTTTTGCCGGTATCATGCACCCATTATTTACCTTCCTCAAAACAGCCACCATACCTACCTATTATGGCATTTCCATAGCCATTCCGAGATATATTGCCATGCAACCTTCCACCTTCCGTTTATTATGAGTTTATGACACGCCCCATCATTGTCATATTGCTCTTTGCATGATCATGTAGTTGACATCGTATTTGTGGCAAGGCCACCTCCATAATTTTTCATACATGTCACTCTTGGTTCATTGCATATCCTGGTACACCACCGGAGGCATTTACGTAGAGTCATATTTTGTTCTAAGTATTGAGTTGTAAATCAATAAAAGTTTGATGATCTCAATTATTAGAGCATTGTCCCAAGGGAGGAAAGGATTATGAAGACTATGATTCCCCCACAAGTCGGGATGAGACTTCAGACTTTATACAAATAAAGAGGCCAAAGAAGCCCATACAAAAAAAGAGAGGCCAAAGAAGCCCACCAAATAAAAAAAAGAGAAAAGAAAAAAAAGAAAAAAAGGAAAAAAGAAGAGAAATGAGAGAAAAGAGAGAAGGGACAATGCTACCATCTTTTTTTCACACTTGTGCTTCAAAGTAGCACCATGATCTTCATGATAGAGAAGTCTCCTATGTTGTCACTTTCATATACTAGTGGGAATTTTTAATTATAGAACTTGGCTTGTATATTCCAATGATGGGCTTCCTCAAAATGCCCTAGTTCTTCGTGAGCAAGCAAGTTGGATGCACACCCACTTAGTTTCTTTTGTTGAGCTTTCATATATTTATAGCTCTAGTGCATCCGTTGCATGGCAATCCCTACTCACTCACATTGATATCTATTACGGACATCTCCATAGCCCGTTGATACGCCTAGTTGATGTGAGACTATCTTCTCCCTTTTTGTTTTCACAACCACCACCATATTACACATATAGTGCTATGTCCATGGCTTGCGCTCATGTATTGCGTAAGAGTTGAAAAAGCTGAAGCGCATTAAAAAGTATGAACCAATTGCTTGGCTGAAACCGGGATTGTGCATGATGGGAGTATTTTGTGTGATGAAAATGAAGCATGGCCTAACTATATGATTTTGTAGGGATGAGCTTTCTTTGGCTATGCTATTTTGATAAGACATGATCACTTGTTAGTATGCTTGAAGTATTACCATTTTTATGTTTTACAATCTTTTATCTTGAATCATTTGGATCTGAACAATCATGCCACAATAAAGAAAATTACATTGAGAATTATGCTAGGTAGCATTCCACATCAAAACTCTGTTTTTATCATTTACCTACTTGAGGACGAGCAGGAATTAAGCTTGGGGATGCTTGATACGTCTCCAAAATATCTATAATTTTTGATTGTTACATGCTATTATATTACCCGTTTTGGATGTTTATGGGCTTTAGTTTACACTTTTATATAATTTTTGGGACTAACCTACTAACCGGAGGCCCAGCCCGAATAGCTGTTTTTTGGCCTATTTTAGTGTTTCGAAGAAAAGGAATATCAAACGGAGTCTAAACGGAATGAAACCTTCGGGAGCGATCTTTTTGGAACAAACGCAATCCAGGAGACTTGGAGTGGACGTCAAGCAGCGAACAAGGCGGCCACGAGGGTGCCTGGTGCGCTCCTAAGGGGTGGGCGTGTCCCCCACCCTCGTGGGCCCCTCATGGCTCAACCGACATACTTCGTCCTCCTATATATATCCACGTACCCTAAAAACATCCAGGAGCACCACAAAAAACTATTTCCACCGCCGCAACCTTTTGTATCCGCGAGATCCCATCTTAGAGCCTTCGCCGGCGCTCCGCCGGAGGGGGAATCGACCACAGAGGGCCTCTACATCATCTCCAAGGCCTCTCCGATGAATTTTGAGTAATTTACCACAGACCTTCGGGTCCATAGTTATTAGCTAGATGGCTTCTTCTCTCTCTTTGAATCTCAATACAAAGTTCTCCTCGATCTTCTTGGAGATCTATTCGATGTAACTCTTTTTGCGGTGTGTTTGTCGAGATCCGATGAATTGTGGGTTTATGATCAAGTTTATCTATGAGAAATATTTGAATCTCCTCTGAATTCTTTTATGTATGATTTTTTATCTTTGCAAGTCCCTTCGAATTATCAGTTTGGTTTGGCCTACTAGATTGATCTTTCTTGCAATGGGAGCAAGTGCTTAGCTCTGGGTTCAATCTTGCGGTGTCCTTTCCCGTGGATGTAGGGCAGCAAGGCATGTATTGTATTGTTGCCATCAAGGATAAAAAGATGGGGTTTATATCATATTGCTTGAGTTTATCCCTCTACATCATGTCATCTTTCTTAATGCGTCACTCTGTTCTTCATGAACTTAATACTCTATATGCAGGCAGGAGTCGGTCGATGTGTGGAGTAATAGTAGTAGATGCAGAATCGTTTCGATCTACTTGTCACGGACGTGATGCCTATATACATGATCATGCCTAGATATTCTCATAACTATTCACTTTTCTATCAATTGCTCGACAGTAATTTGTTCACCCACCGTAATAATTATGCTATCTTGAGAGAAGCCACTAGTGAAACCTATGGCCCCCGGGTCTATATTTTATCGTATAAGTTTCCCATCTACTTTTATTTGCATCTTTACTTTCCAATCTATATCATAAAAATACCAAAAATATTTATCTTATCTTATTATCTCTATCATATCTCACTTTACATGAAAGTTACCGTGAAGGATTGACAACCC
>JAHIAM010002526.1:48314-120339 GCA_021605205.1 Aegilops longissima | reverse complement strand
TAACGCCAACACCACCCACCCACCTAGACATAAGCGCCTCATGAGCATACAATAGCAGTCTCGTGAAACGGTCCACCACTTCGGCTTGATTCCTCCTTGTCAAGGACAAGGTTAAAGATTGCGCGGGAGGACGCCGATATCGCTGCTCGCAACAATTTCATGAAAGAAGGAATCTCAGCCATTAATCGCCACGATATCGTGACTTCGCTGACTTGGCTACTATCGCATGTATAATAACACACTGAAAGCGCTCGGAAAGATCAGTAGTTTGTTGGGAGCCATCGCCCTAACTCAACTCGGCTGCCCAGCGAAAAGGGCGTGATCCCTCGTGACACGCCCAAATTCAATAGCCAAGAAACATAAACCCATTACGCTGCACGGAACTGCTCGAGGGATGGCTCGATGGTCCGCTGCAAATACACACAAAGACAGACACCATACCAACCCACAGCCTTAGAGCATGTTGGATACTCCAGCAGTAGCCAAGAGCACCGAGGACATCCTTACTAAAACACCCCAGAGCAACACCTCCGCAGGCTTATTGCACCGGAGTATTGACAGCCTTCAAGACATTCGCTTCAAACAATAAGCGCAAAGGCACTCCGCGACCAAGTCCGGTCTCAAATCACCGCGATAAAACCCTTGAACGACACGCCTATAACCTTTAATGCCTTGGATGAATCAAAATATGACAGTCCGAGCACTACCGTGATTAGTCCTCGATCCCCATCATGGACGGCTTTCGACCACCAAGGTCCTCATGGACAGCTAAGCATGCGGACTAAACCTCATCTATGAGGATACACTCCACACGATGGAAATAGACATAAGCCGTGATCAAGCAAAGCAAGACGACCTTCCGAGGAATTATTCCTACCGGAGGCGCTGAAAAATCACACTTGACGTGGTATACGCAGACGACGGAGAATTATCGGTCCAAGAAATAACCTTCCAAGTGGCTCCTTTCAGAGCGGATACCACACCCCGCTGAGGTGAGATGCTTTACACGCCCAAGCTATACCTCATTACGGGTACATGAAGCTCAAAATGCCCGACCAAACGGCATAATCACTCT
The DNA here is from genome assembly GCA_021605205.1 of Aegilops longissima. Taxonomy (NCBI): domain Eukaryota; kingdom Viridiplantae; phylum Streptophyta; class Magnoliopsida; order Poales; family Poaceae; genus Aegilops; species Aegilops longissima. The sequence goes on along the minus strand of JAHIAM010002526.1, from coordinate 119,264 downwards.
TGTCAAGGATCCGACATAGCACTCCGCTACCGAAACAAAACCGCATCCTTGGCCCTCGAGGCATTATCCAAGCCCTGCAATCAAGAATTAATCAAGATCGCTTCCACGGTGGATAGGACGGCGTGTGATCATAGACAAACGACTCCAAATCCACCTCCTTCAAACCGCGTAAGAAATAGTCAAATTCCGTGTCCACCCAACTGACCCCAAGAAGATAGCATCTATTGAGCACAACTAGACCCAACGGTCAACGCCAAGACTAAGGGATTTCTTCGCAAACTGGGATATATTCGCCGCACCCTTCTCGACATGCCTCGAATCCTACGCCGAAGCTAGCTTAACATAACCTTAATATCTTAAAGGGATACAAACCAGTAAAACAAGCATCATGGGCGCTTTTCCGAACCCAAACACCAAGCTATGGGGAGGAGCTGGCTGCTTAATTGAGGCCTGATTCATCACAGTAAATAAAACACCGAATCGGGCGGGCAAACCCGGTGATGGTACCAAAGAAGGACAACTCCTGGCGTTAAAGGCCGATTTTAAAGACCTCAATAAGGCTTGCCCTAAGGATCCCTTCCCTCCCCAAGACCTGATCAAATCATTGATGCTACCGCAGATACGACTCATCGTGTTTCCTTGATGCATATTCCGGATACCATCAAATCAAATGAAGGAGTCCAATCAAGCTGCAACAACATTCATTACCCCATATGGGCCATTCTTCTTCAACACCATGCCCTTTGGGCTCAAGAACGCCGGTGCCACATAGTAACGCATGATTCAAACATGCCTGGAGAAATAGATCGGCAAGACAGTTGAAGCTTATGTGGACGATGTTGTCATCAAAACTAGGCACATCGAAACACTAATAGACGATTTACGTCTCACATTTGATAACCTCCGCGTGTATGACATTAAGCTCAATCCGGAAAAGTGCGTTGGCGCTCACTGAAAAACTGCTGTGTTTCATCGCTTCCAACAGAGGAATTGAAGCAAATCCAGCCAAACCGAGTTTATCACAATTATTATGCCAACCGACCTTAAACAAGTCCAAAAGCTCGGGTTGCATGGCAGCTCTAAGCCGCTTTATCTCCAGATTGGGAGAAAAGGCATCGCTAATTTATCGCTTTCACGGTAACCGTCACTTAGTGGACGACACCGCAACAACCGGATCAGTAGGAAATAAAACCTTCTAGCGAAAGCAACCTAATCTCGTCAGCGCCAAATGTCGGCGAACCCATGTTATTATACATATCGACAACACATCGTGGTGAGCGCTGTGCTCGCTGCTGAACGAGAACAGACTAACACAAATTCCCGCTTCGTGCCAAAGATACTACGATGCAATCATCCTCACACCATGCAAATCCTCAGTATCCCCATTATCAAAAGATAGCATACGCCTTCATGGCATCCCGAAAGGTCCGACACTACTTCCAGGAGTGTTCGATCATGGTGGCTTCCGAAGTACCACTTAACGACATTATAAACAACCGCGATGCCATGGGCCGGATTGCCAAATGGGCCATTGAACTCCTTCCATTTGATATTACATACAAAACCACGCCGAGCTATTAAATCCCAAGCATCGCTGACTTCATCGCTTATCGATGAGGCCAACTCCCTAAAGAGTTCGCACATATTCCAATTGGGTTATGTATTTCGATGGCTCCAAAATGTCAAGCGGGCTAGGAGCGGGCGCCATTTTAACTTCCCCATCGGAGATGTTGTCCAAAGACGTATCTAAATACTATACACAGATTCCAACAACACAAACCGAACACGAGGCCTTATTGCATGGTCTCCGGATGGTCTGTTCCATGGGCATACAACGCCTGGAGGTGCGCGGGGACTCAAACATGGCAATATCTCAAATAAATGGAGATTTCGATGCCAAGGATCCAAAGATGGCAGCCTATCGTAATGTCGTATTAAAGATGTCGGCTAGGTTCGAGGGGCTCGAGTTTCATCACGTGGCCCGAGAGAGTAATCAAGCGGCGGACGTTCTCACTCATATTGGCGCCAAGCACGACCCCGTCCCACCCAAAATCTTTTTGGAAAGACTTTCTAAGCCATCCGTGGTGTGGCGGGGGGAAAGCGTCAACACTAGTCCGGATCCGAAGACAACCTGCATTCAACACATAAATATCATCGGGCGCTCAACCACCAAATAACACTATCGGCCCATCTCATTATGGCGGTCATTGCCCCATGGACCGCACTTTCTTGGCCTACCTAATAGGAAGGAACTTCCGAGGATCGAATGAGGCTCGCCGCATTGTCCTGCCGCTCAAGGCCTATAAGGTTCACGACGGAGAACTCTATAAGAAAAGCGCCACCGAGTCCTTCAAAGATGTATCTCCGAGGAAGAGGGGCGCAGCCCGGCTGATATTCCGCTGGTCTTACGGCACCACGCCGCAGCTCGACCTTGTTAGCAAAGCCTTCCAGACAGGGTTTTATTGGCCGACGCCCGAAAGCAGATGCATTGTGACCTTGTCCAACGCTAAGGCCGATGCCAACTCTTCGCCAACCAAAGCCATATGCCCCCATCGTTCTACAAACAATCCTCATCACTTGGCCTTTATGGTCTGGGACCGGATATGGTTGGACCCCTTAAAGGAGGAAGCCACAAGAAAAATATTTGCTGGTCATGGTGGATAAATTCACTAATGGGTAGAAGCCAAACTAGTTAAACGGCCAATCTAGGCCGGTGATAGAATTCATATCCGCGCTACACCGCTATGGTGTTCCGCAGACAAGATCATCACCGATAACGGCTCCAATTTCACAGCCGACAAAGTGAAACCAACTTCACAACCGACAAAGTGAAAACCCGTGCGCCAACTGCATCAAGCTCGACACGCCTCGTTTATCACCCATGCATAAACGGTCAAGTCAAAAGAGCCAATGGTCCCATTATGAGCGGTATTAAGCCCGTGACTAGTGCGGTCTTTGAAGGAATCGACAAACACCGGGTTGAGGAGCTCGACCAGACTGGGGGCTGGACCACGCCTAATCGCACTACCGGATACACACCTTTTTTCATGGTGTACGGCGAGAGCAGTATACTCATACCGCGACATTATTCATGACTCACCGAAAAGAGCATGTACGAAGAGAGAGAGAGGCCGAGCTTGATCGCAGTGACAACTTAGATGCCCCGAGGAGGAGCGCGACATCGCAAAAGCCCGCTCCGCATTTTATCAACAACAACAGCTCAGAGGTATCAAAGCAGAGAAGTGCGGGCCAAAACTTACAACGTCGGCAAACTCGTTCTATGCCTACCGGAGAATAAAAAGGACAAACTCAAGCCCAAGTGGGAGTGTCCCTTCATCATTGACGAAGTTCTCACCGGATGGGCGTACCGCTTGCGTGATGCGTCATACAATCGAATAGAGCTGAACCCCTGGAACGCGGCCAGACTCTGAAGATTCTATGCCTAGCACCAAACTCTTTGTTCGTCTCCTTCCTCTTATTGTTTTCATCATTTTTTCTCTCTTTTCGGTTTTTCTCTTTAGCCTTAAAAGCTTTCATGCGTTAGATCATGCACCCCCGACGATACATCTTCAAGTATGTACGCCCATTATACCGGGGCTTCTTGGACGTAAGCTATTACCATTTCGATCATCAAGCTCATCACATATGCTTTTCCCATATGTACCTTTTCTTTGCCATTATATGCATCGATATGACTTAAGTTTTGGCTAAGCTGGGTTGTTCGGTTTCGCTTATGCCCTATTTAACTAACGTTAGTTCGCTAGGGCATAAAGGAGCACCTTCATGATTGTTATGCTGGGTCATCCGGATGTGTACCTCAGACTGGGTGAAGCCGAAAGCTAGCGTTCTTAAGGGAATATTTGGTCGGTGAACAAAAGATGTTTTTGCACTCGTTCCATTGTGAACCCCTAGAAGTTATACACACTGTGATTTTTTCATCACGGTCCGGACCGGCACATAAATGCATGCACCCCAGGGAAAGGAACCTTAACGGAACTATTCTCTCTGGAAGATGTTTCTTACAATTTTAATGTAATATAACATAACTAGCCAGATACAACTTGTCTGTTCAAGCAACTATGACCCCTACGCCTGGTTTCCACGCATACCCCGGTTTATTTTGCTGCTCAGGTATTTGGAAACACTCCACACCTTCGGGTCGAGAGGTCGGAGCGAAAAGGTCGGCCATGACAATCGTTTTACAATTTAGCTAGAAGGAAAGTACATAGTCACTTAGGACTTGAAAAATTCCTCCTGTATACCGTCCAACAGGCGATCTAATTTAAAATTCTGTTGGGAATATCTAGCAGCGACCTCTACTTGGTCATATACTAAACTAACAGGAATCTCTTCCCCATTTGACCCTAGCGATCTGACCCGGGCCATGTGATTCGGATCCAGCTTGGTATTCTGCGTTTTTACCATGGCCCAGGCCTCTCGCGCACCCTCTCGGTAGGCCGATATATTCCATAGTCGGATACGCCGCCGCACTCCCTTGAACAGCTCCACAAGCTTCTCCATACTCCCTGGAGGGGAGTCGGATGGCCATACGGCCTTGGCCACACTCCGCATTGCCTGCCGAGCTTGCTCGTGCAACTGCGACAGCCCTTGCAGAAGATCACTTGATGATCCGGACACCTCCTCTTCGGGACAACCCGTCAATATACCTGCACTCACAGCTATATCAGCTACTTTTACTTCCAAACTGTTATAAGGTCAATACGGCCACATACTGAATATGCCGCCTCACAGTTTTTTGTTCTCCTTCACGGAGTCGGCTAGCTGGGCCCGCACATCCTTCAGCTCTTCCCCAAGCTGGGTATTTGCATCTTGGAGTTTGTTTTTCTCCTGCTTGACATGGGTCAAAACCCGCTCGCCTGCGGCATGCAGTCTTTTCGACTCTTTTTCCTTCAATTGATCTGATGATCCGGTTATGAGATAAAGCCGCAGTGCTAACACGGTCACTATGCAATAACTGTTTCTCGATGGAGGGAAATATCACTGGAAGACGCCGCCTTGGATTTTTCCAGTTCGGCCATCATCGCGCTAATCAAGGCCCCAAGCACTTTTCTAGCTCTTGGGCTAGCACGTCGTTCTTCTCCGATAGAACCTGATCATGCAACGATCCTCAAATCAGTTGTTCCAACTATTTTAAGTCTCGGGGGCTACTGGCATACGGTTATCATACCGAGACACAGTAAACTTACTTGCACATATTTTAAATGCTGCTTTGTGGCTCTGCTAAGCCCATCTCGAGCAGCTCGGATGTATGCATCAGCCGAGCCGAAGGCATTAAACGCCTCTTTCAAAAAGCGGGGGTCTAGTAAAATGGCCCTCCGTCGCCGATGATTCATGGCGCTCTCCACTTCCGAGTTGGTGACGGACATATTTTCCGAGCCCTCGGCCGAAGGACAGTCTGACGTCACTCCCATATCGGCCCCCGTCCCCTCGGCTGAGGCTGGATCCTGTCTGTTGGGAGTATTACTGACCAGACCCATGGACACAGTCTGGCAGACTCTTTTCCTGATACAGGACGAACATGAAAGTCATGGTTGGATGCGACTATTAAGAAAACATATTTGCAAACCCATACCTCTTTGACGAGAGCCCGACCGTGTCTTCGTTTTCCTTCCTCTTTGAAGGCTTGCCCGCAAGGGAGCCGCTTCTTCAGAGTCGCCTCCTCGAGTAGCATCAGAGGTAGAACGCCCCTTCAAGCACGAGACAACAGGCGGTGGGTGAGGCGAAACGAGGGAACCCTTTCGGGGGAGATGTCTCCTGACTACTTACGTGCGAAGCAGGGAGAAGACCAGGGTAATCGGTGATGATGGGCACTTCGGTGCCGTCGTAGCTCTAGTGGTAAAACACGCCATTCTCGAGCACCACAAATATACCCGGATCCTCTTCGTATCCAGGGTCAAGGTCCCGATTGTGGCCCTCGGGCTGCGGGGTGGGGATGTGAAGCCCCTCGGAAATCTTTTGCCAATTATGTTACAAATGGACGGGTTAATATTCATTGAAGCAAAGCTCAAGGAGTGGGGTGAGTAGAGCAGAAGAGTTGGGGGCTTACCCATCTAGGAGGACTATACATGGAATATCCTTCTCTGTGCGTGATGCGTAGGAACTCCTCTTCCTCACCCTTGAACAGTTCGGCCAATATTTTGGCTAGGGCGGCAGGTGTCCGACCTTTCTCGCCGCAAATGAGGCATCATCTTCCCCATTGTAGTTCCACATGGGAATTCTTCAGTATTGAAGTGACTGGACTTCCGCACTATGGAGGTCGCCATCACTGAGTATTGTGTATCCGGACTGGCAAGCGCCCCGATCTTGCTCATGAGTTGGCGGATTTCACACTATCTTCCTCCTCGAGGTTCGAGGCGCCACTATGGCGCTTCTTATGAACACTTGCAAACTCGGGAGACCCTTCGACTAGATCCGAAGTACCACGTGCTCGGCGTAAAACCATTCAGAGGTCCACTCTTCTAAGCTTGTGCCGGATAGGTATCCGTGAGGGAGTCCTCGATTAGGGGTCCTCGACAATGGATCAGACCCCGCCCGGACTGTTAGACTATGAAGATACAAGATTGAAGACTTCGCCCCGTGTCCGGTGGGATTCTCCTTGCGTGGAAGGCAAGCTTGGCACTGGATACGAGATCTCCTCCTTGTAACCGACTGTAATTCCTAGCCCTCCTGTCTATATAAACCGAGGGTTTAGTCCGGTCGGACACAACAATCATAATCATAGGCTAGCTTCTAGGGTTTTGGCCTCTGCGATCTCGTGGTAGATCAACTCTTGTAATACTCATAACATCAAGATCATTCAAGCAGGAAGTAGGGTATTACCTCCATCGAGAGGGCCCGAACCTGGGTAAACATTGTGTTCCCCGCCTCCTGTTACCATCAGCCTTAGACCCACAGTTCGGGACCCCCTACCCGAGATCCGCCGGTTTTGACACCGACATTGGTGCTTCAATTGAGAGTTCCACTGTGTCGTCACGATAAAGGCTTGATGGCTCCTTCGATCATCGGCAACGATGCGATCCAGGGTGAGGTTTTTCTCCCCGGACAGATCTTCGTATTCGACGGCTTCGTACTGTGGGCCAACTCGCTTGGCCATCTGGAGAAGATCGAGAGCTATGCCCCTGGCCGCTAGGTCAGGTTTGGAAGCTTAAACTATACTGCCGACATCCGCGGAGATTTGATCTTCGACGGATTCGAGCCCATGTCGTGTGCCGCGCAATACAACGAAAGCATGACTTAGCTCTCGGCTCGATGGTGTTCGGAGATCACACTGTGGCTACTCCGCCCTCAATCTGAAGCAGATCAAGGCCATTCAAGATGGGCGGATGGACTCCGCCACGGAGGTCACAAGACTCAGAGGCTTATAGAGCCGAATATCGACTTCACCTCCTATGAGACCTGTCGTCGCCGACCCTTGATTCGCCCCTCGTCACGGGTTCAATCAAGCGTCTGCGTTTATCAAATCTGATTGGGCATCGATCATGGAGTTTAACTCTGATATTTTTTCAAAGACTCGCCTGGGCGACGTGCTAAATTCATTGAGGTCTCTCCTTGTCGAGACCTTGGTCAATCTATGTCCCGCTTGAGTGGGAAGCGGACGAAGAAGAAATTCATTCCCCACCCACCACCCACTTAATAGCCACTGTCGACAACTTAACCGACATGCTCGATTTCGACTACAAAGACATCGATGGTATGGACGACGATGCAGGAGAGAAACAGGAACCACCGCCCACAGTGCGCTGGACTGCCATTTCATCACACGATATATACATGGTGGATACACCCAAAGAAAAGAACGGCGAGGAACGGGAGGAAGCAGCGAAGGATAGTTCCCTTGAGAAGCAACCAAAGCGACGACGTAGGCGCCGCTCCAAATCCCGCCTCAGCAAAAATAGTGATAACAACGCAAGAAAGAATAATACCCCGGTCGATCCCAAAGGAAACGACGACCACATGGACACAGCGATGGAGCGGGATGAGCCAGTGGACGGCGAACATAGTACGGAGCCGCTGTCTGATCATGGCGACACCGAGGGTAAAACTCATCAACCTGTCTCCGGAGAGGAGAACAGTCCGGATGACGACGCACACATCATCCCGGAAAGGCACTTGGAACAAGAGAACCTCCATGGAAGGCTTATTGCCACCATGAGGAGCCTGAAGAAGCAGAAGCAAAGGCTTAAGGCCGCGCAAAATACGCTCAACAACAGATGGAATAAAATGCTTGACACTGAAGAAAAGTACAGGGGCAGTCGCCACACAAAGAGCTATCCAAAGCGCAAGCTGCTGCCTGAATTCGACGACGAGGCTTTAGAGCCCATTCAAATTGAAAAATAAAACGACCGATCACCGACCGACCACCCTGCGCCGCGAGTAGGGCGGCTAACAACATCGCACACAAGTCAGCGCACGATTGACGTGAGGACCTGCACAAAAAGCCGGTATGGCCAGGTCCATCTACGGGTCTAGGAAGCACGCTCCGGCACAGAATCATGGACGCCAAAATGACTATACTGACCGAATAACAGCTCGGAATCAAAACCGAACACTATAACCGTCAGAAGAATGCCATGACACATCCAACATAGGTGCCGCGCACTCTATGCTTCACCGATGAGGTGCCGGATCATGAGTTTCAGAGGGATTCAAACCCGTGAACATAGAGGCATACGACGGAACGATTGCACTCGGGTCCGATTGTGGACTTTATCCTTACATCCACATGGCTCGCAGAGATGATCTCCACGCCATCAATTACCTGCCCTCGTTGAAAGGACCAGCTCGACTAGTTGAAAAGCCTCCTAAAAACTCAATCTAAGTTAAAGAGCTTGAGGACGCTTAGGGCTAATTTTCAAGGGACCTATGTCTGACCTCCGGATGCAGATGATGTAAGTCATATAATTCAATAGCCCGGAGAGTCAGCCCGAAAGCTTTGGAACAGATTTCTCACTAAGAAGAATCAAATTGTCGACTGCCCGGATGCCGAAGCCTTAGCGGCTTTCAAACACAGTGTCCGGGACAAATGGCTCGCCAGACACCTCGGCCAGGAAAAACCGAGGACAATGGCAGCCCTAGCAAGCCTTATGATCCTCTTTTGTGCGGGCGAAGATAGCTGGCTGGCCCAGAAGCGGCACCAAAGAACCTGTGCACATCCAAGTCGTGGATGGCAACGAAACCGCGACACAAAAAGCAAGCGTCAAACAATGAAGACAGCCTGCATAACACGGCAGTAAACACCGGATTCGGGGCTCTCGACCCGTCAACCTAAAAAGCCACTTAAAGGCAGCAGAGATGGACCGTCCAGCCTAAACAAGATTCTAGACAGATTATGTCCGATCTATGGCACCTCCGACAAACCCGCAAATCACACCAATAGAGAATGCTGGGTCTTCACAGGCCGCAAGCTAAACCAACACAAGGGGAGGAGACACTGCGAAGACGAGGATGAGCCTCACAAATTAACACCGGGAAAAAAATCCCACCAGAGGTCAAAACAAGAAACATGATTTACGAACTCACATGTCAAGAGGAGGCGCCAACAGCACCCCGAGGCGATACGCCGTGGAGTACGCCACCCCAAGTTCAACTCTTTGGTCGGCCCGCCCATCACTTTTGATCACAGGATCACCCGACTAGTATCTCGCACGAGGATCGGCTGCTTTGGTGCTAGACCCAATAATTGATGGATACCACCTCACCCGAGTCCTTATGGATGGCGTGCAGAGTCTTAATCGATATATCAGACACAGTCCGCAAAATGGGGATAGACCCGACAAGAATAATCCAAAGCAATACTACCTTTAAAGGAGTAATACTAGACTCGCAGGCTCAGCCAGCACGGTCTCTAGTTTTAGAGGTTGTATTCGGTTCTCCCGACAACTTCCGGCGAAGAATTAACCTTCGACATCGCCCATTCAAGCTGCTATCACACACTACTCGGAAGAACGGCCTTCGCCGCTTCAATGCAGTACCGCGACTATGCTTATCTTTCAGCCAAGATGCCCGCACGTGGCATCATCATAGTTAGCGTAAACACGTAGCTGCCTCACGATGGAGAATATGTATGGCCTAGCAGCCGAACACTGAACCTCTCCAACCAGAATAAATGATCGGTCGTCAAGACCGTGGACACGGTTAGACGAGTCCGGCGCACCACTAGCTATAACAGCTGAGATAAACCTGAGATTGGGTCAATGGATATACCCCCATAGGTGGTGCTAGGGGCTTCCCGCATGTAAAAAAGGCTACAGTTCGGCTCGACCCTATTTAGATTGCATTTTAAATGGTTCATTAAAAATAACCAATTTTTCGCACGAAGACTTTTACCTGGGTTTTTTCTCTTTACAGATGATCATCGTATACACCCTTCCGTGATACGGCACAACGGAGACATAGCGCAGACGCGCAACAGGCCCCGCCAAAGGTTTTTTTTAGATTAAGACCCCTGTAAACTTTTTTATCAGTCTCTTGTTGCTTCACACCCTCCGGATACTCAACACAACCGAGAGGGATGCTAGCGCTATTGGCATTTCACACGCCGACCGATGCACGCACTGAAATTCGTGAGCTCATTATCGAGGGCGCATACTCAGCCCAATATATGTTATAAAGTCCAATACCTTAGGGAGTGTTCAGCGTCATGAAGTTTGGCCTTATATGCATCAGCTCTGAATCATGTCTTTGGTCAATAGTTGGGTTTGCCTGCCCCGTGTTTTGCTACCCACGCCCGCTTCTATCGGCTAAGGTGGCACCGGAGAACTATCCGCGATTGTGCCCTGGTTCATCTAGATGAGCACCTCAAGAGAGAAAGCCGAAAACCGATCGTCTATGATAAAGCGAGACCTGGTCAACCACTGATGACTCAGCGAATCTTTGTGATTCCTCCGCATTAACGCAGGACAGGTTTCCGGTCATGTATGTAGGCGCATCGTATTTGGATGAGCGCGAAGTACTGTGGGCTATATAGTAGCCCCACCACAAACTCCTATGGCTAAGTGAAAGTGTTAAAGCTATATAGTCCGATTGCCTTGTTCGCCGCGCTTATCACCTCCTTAATGGACCAAGACGCTGGGTCAAGTGTGAATACACGCCGAACACCCCGCAGATTATGTGCGTAAATAAGTCGACGACGCAAAACTTTCAAAGTTATATACATACATAAACAGCCGCACATGAGGCATCATAATACTTTCAGCAAAAAGTATAAACACAGCCTTTATAATCCACATAGCATTGTTTTTACAATTGGGATACATGTCACTCGAACATGATACTCTTCGTTAATCGAGCCTCTATTAAACGAAAGCGCCTTTCTAGGACTTCTTCAAAATAGTGTTTCGGCCGAGACTCGCCCACGCCGATCCTGGTTGCAATAGCGGTGGCCTCCATCTCGCCAAAGATGTCTTAACACGGCAAGAGCCATCCACAGCACCTCTATGCACAACAACCTCTTACAATACGATATGCGGACAACACCAAGGAATTGTTGCACTAAACCAAAATAACTATTCGCCGTGGACCTTCGCCAAAGATGATCCACGACGCACCTCATGGCAAGTCCGCATAACCTATAGAGCTCGCCCACTCGCCATTTGTTCATTTAATGATGCGACGTGTTGGAGCACCGAACGCCACCGTAACAACCTTTCCACTTCATGATCTTTCTCTTCTTCAAAACACAATGCATTAGCAGCACTCATTGCCAAGTCCAAGTACACGCCTCGCAAAGACTCCATAATTGATCCAGAGGGGCATACTTGATCTCCTAACTTCGTCTCAAAAAAAAGGGATTACCACCGCGATATTCGGGCTTGACGGAGCTCCTCCTTGCCACTGATTTTAAAGCGGTTTCTTGGTCGCTTCCATGGCTTTCTTCAAGTCACCGCCACTTGGCTTTCCTTTTCAAGAAACTCATATCGGTCGGCGGCATCTTTCAGCTCAACAACCATCTTGGCTATTTTATCTTCGCCTCCTGCTCGGGTTTAACTCTTTGGCCTTTTAGGGCGGCCGATCACTTCTCCCCGCTTGTTCCTTAGTCGGCAAGTTCCGCCAAGGGTCTCCACGGTAGCTCCATCCGCAAATACAACATATTATAGATACTAGCATCATGCTCCTCTTAATATTTGTTGACCAATTCAAAATACATACCGTGACTCGCTGCCGCTTGTTCATTAAGCACGATGACGGCGCTCGCCACGCTGTCACGCCCCTTCCGCAAACTCAGCAGTCCGCCAGCCACCGACCTCAAATTACCAGACATGAAAGCAGCGCGATCATTACTCGGGACTATGATCTCTATTTGCCGCCTCGATAGCAAACTGAGTCTCAGGGCTACTATCTCAGATAGAGCACACCTAGCGCAGCGGTACCGCTAAAAAATATTTCTCTCACAGACTCAAAGCCTCTTAGCAGTGCTCGTAAAAGCTTCATGCAACCCACTTTTATGGATAAAATCCTCTCAACCACCGTGACGATTAAAGCACGAGCGCGCCGACATAGCCGCTTGCTCCAAGACCCATCAAGGCCTCGTTGTGCACCGGCAGTCCCAACTCTTTCTCTTGCTTCCTTAGGAGTCGAATACTCAGATTTTGGGTGGTCAAGGGTTACCTTCCGCCTTGGTGGATCAGAGAAATCCTCCATGATGACACCTTAGGGTCGCCCCGCCCGGAGATGGGGGACACAGGGAGGCGTTGGCCTCCATCATCTCCTAAGAAGATCCTCAAGACTAACTCACGAGAAGGGCTACGTGCAGATCGCAAGATATATGTCTCGGTTATTGTCCCTGAGGTAAAGCAGATATATTTACCAAAGTACTCTTGTTCACTTACACGGTGGAGGGCTGGCTTTCATGGTGCAGACGGTAAGGACGCCTGGGTAGGGCCTCATGGTAAGGTTTCTTCCCTCGTTTGGAAACCTTCGTTTCCAAGTCTTCAGAGGCAGTCATTTTACTTCCTTGGGGAGAGGGGATTCTAGATTCTTCTCCCCGATTATCCTCCTTTGCGGAGACACTAATTCCCCCGGTTTGGATGTGTAATGTGTGAAGCCCGCTTTCGGCTTCTTTATTCCTTCCTTTATCTTCCCCTGATGGAACTTGATGAGGTGTGTGCTCAAGCATCCTGGCTAGTACAGGATCCGGTGAGCCTTTGGGAAGGGGGGCCGAACACCTGATCCTCTCCGCCTTTCTTATCCAGTCCTGGCCAAGAGCGATTTTTCAGAATGATGTTGTGACAAATAACAAGACAGCATGTTCAGCCGCAGAGTTACTTACGTGGGTGTCTAGACGGTTGCAGTTGAGACCCGCATCCTCAGTGGTGTTCGTACACTTTATTCGTGATTCGAAGAACAATCCATACATTTCTTCGAGCGTCACGCCGAAGAGTTGTTGAATAGTTCCCGGTCCTTCCGGGTTGTACTCCCACATACGGAGAGATCTACGTTGGCATGGCAGGACCCGACGAACTAGCATAACTTGCATTACCTTGACAAGACTGACGTCCCCCTTGAGGAGATCTCGGATGCGACTTTGCAATGTCAGCACATCATTAACACTACAAAAAAAGACACATCCGTGACATTTTGGGCTGAACGAAATTTTTTTGTCATACATATGACACTTCTATGATGATAATTGTGACAAAACCCGTATCATCATAGATGTGGTGGGCCTTACTTTATGACAAAAATCATGACAGAAAATGGGCTTTTCCCCTGGTGGGCCGGAGACGCAGTTGCATGACATTCTTTGGGCCCATGACGGAAAAACTGTGGTAGAAGCGAGGGGAGGAAAATTTCGGCAGTTCCTGCCACGGTGGGAGGTCGGGGCCGAGCGATCTATGCTTTCTCAGACACGACGCTGCGGTGTTCGAGGCGCTATTCTAATCAACTCGAGCTGCGCTGGGCTCTAATCAACCCGAGCGACAGACCGCAGTTACGCTGCATCGAACCCGAGCGGTCGATCGATGGTGTTAGCTGAACCCGAACGAGCGATTCTTGGCTACCGCCGCTAACTCAAGCCGATCGATGCTGCCTCGATGAATAAAGGAGCGCTATGGGTGGTTTGATGAACAAGGAGCGGTGGCGCGGTTCTCCGATGAACAGGACCCCGTGGTGTGGTGGAGGGCTGGATGAATAGTAGATGAGAGGGTGCCCGTGGAGGGGTGGTTGAACAGACCCCGTGGTGTGGAGGGCTGGATGAACAGAGACGGTGGAGGGGTGGTTGAACAAGAGTCGTGGAGAAGCGCTGTGGAGGTTGGATGAGCAGGAGCCCGTGGAGGCCGGAGAAGGTCGACGTGGTGATGAACAAGATCCCGTGGAGTCCTGCTTGCAAGACGCCACACCTCAAGATGAACAGACTCCCTGCTTCACCATAGAAGGTCCGCTTGCCTGCTTTATGGAAGTTACACCCTCCCGATCAATGTAACCCCTGCTTGACCGTAGGGAGGTCCGTTGTCCGCTTTTGCGGCACGCAACACCCTCCCGATCAACAGACTTCTGCTTCACCGTAGGAGGTCCATTTCTCCATTTTGGGGTACGCCACACCCTCCCGATCAACAGACCCTGCTCCAACGAGGTCCGCTTCTCCGCCAGCGGTACGCCAGCCTCGCTTCCATCGCCTGCTCCGGCCCAAGACCTCCCGGCGAACATGACCACGCATTCCGCTCGACCCAGCCGGCTGGCACCCCATGAACACGATTTACGACGTTTCTCCGCTCCGACCCAGCCATGTACGAGATAAGCGCCGAGTAGGCGTCGAGACATCGCCTCAGATGTACACATATGTGGCCATATTTTCTTGCACCCCCGCCGCCAGACGATGTGTACATGCTACGCGGCGCGCTTACTACGCACATCGCGCGCTTTACATCGACCAAGATATATGTACGCATATCGCTCACACTGAATGACAACGCCACGCACGCTCTCACAGGTGGGTCCCGACCGCGTGCACTTCCTTGCTCGCAAGATGTAGCTGATGGGTCCCAGCAGTGTGGGGGCGAATCGTTTGTTTTTTTGCCCGGACGCACTTCCTTGCGTATGAAGATGTAGCTGGTGGGTCCCAGCAATGGGGTGACGGTTCCTCGGACTAGGGGAACTCACCACGCCATCTCCCGATCGCTTGATTGGGCCGAGGACCCCATGGTCAGATACTCATGGGCCAGTCCGACACTTGCCGTGATACAAGGAAAATTCCACAAGACTTGGTGGTCAAGACAAGGATTCCTCCCCACCGGCATATTCGGCTAGGACTCTTGTTATCCTAGGCCTCGGGTGGATTATATAAACCGAGGCCAGGCTAGTCGATAGAGAGACAACATTCATAATCATTATAGGCTAGCTTCTATGGTTTAGCCTCTACAATCTTGTGGTAGATCAACTCTTGTAATACTCGTATCATCAAGATCAATCAAGTAGGAAGTAGGGTATTACCTCCATAGAGAGGGCCCGAACCTGGGTAAACATCATGTCCCTTGCCTCCTGTTACCATCGATCCTTAGACGCACAGTTCGGGACCCCCTACCCGTGATCCGCCGGTTTTGACATCGACATTGGTGCTTTTATTGAGAGTTCCGCTGTGTGATCGGCAAAAGGATCAATGGCTCGTCAGCAGATCAACTACGACGTCGACTTCTTCACACCGCTCGACCGGTCACCTCGGCTCGACCAAACATCGTGCCCCGCCTCCGATCGTCATGTTCGGGCAAGGCCTTCATCAACATCAACTCCGATCTCTATCAAGATCACGGAGGAATCATCCATGGCGCCAGGGCTCAACGCCAACATTGCCCTCAGCGACCGCAGATCGTTTTTCCGACAACGAACTTGTATCCGCCACCACCGCCTCCTCGTGTGTCGCTTTAACAATTGCTTCGGTGGAATTGTGCGGAATTGATTCTACAACGACGCTGGAAAATTTCGTCGAGTTCCGATGGAGGAATCTCCGGCAATCTCCGATATACCGGAGCCACATTGAATCTGGACGAGAATCCGGACGAGTTTGGAGTGTGGTGTCCAGCATCTAGCTCGGACGTCCTTTGGAAGATCCTACTGTTGATCGGCTGTGGAATTCCTATATCTACCACCTGTCAAACATTCAGCTTGATCCGACCGTCCAAACTCCGGGAACCTCCCGATTAGTGCATCACTTTTCAGATGTGTTTCCTACGAATACGGATCCGACCCAATTCATGTTTCTTTATGAACGTGATATTTTACAACCTTTTTAAAAGGAATTTTCTAAGGTATTGCGATTGTTTTTAAACACGCTACCATAAAATTTTAATCCTCCTCCGAGGTAATCTTCGCCATCACGCCGGTGTCAAACTAGTCCGCAATATAGCTCCACGGCTTTCGATCCGCGCTAGACATGTCATCGCTTGAGCCGAAGTTCAACTTCTTCGATACTCACCGCGAGCCTAACAAGAGTTCGAATCGCCAAAGATAAATCATCACTAACATCACCGCCCCACGGATTACACCGAAGCGGGCACACCGCATCGCCGCACGGCCACTTCAAAGAAGCCAAGATTGACCACGTCACAAGTTACAACCTGCATCGGCATGGCCGAACTGTTGCTTCATCGAGCCAATGTCCACCAACGCCGAACTACTTCAACGACTCGACTGACATGGCAGCTGCAACATCTCCTCATCGATCTGCTCCGTCTCCTCATCCGGACTGGGGGCTTCTTCATCCCTTCATCAGCACACTCCGGTAACTTCGGCGACACTAGCCGACCAGCTTCATCACGTCAGCTGGACCGGGGGTTTTGCCTCGGCGAGTCAACCTTACCAGCGTCGCCAGGCCATTGCTTCATCGCCCACAAGGCAATGGGTATGCGGATCGAGTCCCAACTTTGGGAGTTGCTTTTCTTCGGACTGCTACAACGAATAAACAAGGTGCTATTAATCCTAGCAATTTTTGCTTGTTGGGCTTATTTTTCTTAAGGAATTATTACTCTGGTTTGTTCCATCATTTGTACACAGGTCTATCAAATGGCGGCCACATTAAAAATGGTCGCGTGGTGGTTCGGTCAGTTTCCGTACATAGTTCGGCGAACGCCGCATCCAGAGCCCGGATCGCCCTGCAAATTCAGGCTTTGTCACTGCATCACGCTGACACCCTGCATCGACATTGGCTTCAGTACCAGGCCACGTCTCATTAAATAAATTATTTTTGCGCAAAGCAATTACGCAAGGATTATATATATTATTATTATTATTATTTCCTGGACCGCACTATTTTATATGTGCAGGTAATGGACTTTGACTGCGTCGCGTGGTCTCTTCGGCGTCGCTCTACCGGCCTATGTTGGCCGTGCTACGTCGCCACTTCGGATTGCCGAGCTCTTCGCTCCGCCACCTCGAGACCGGCTTGGGGGATGGAACCTTGTCCAACATCAAGCTCGGACCGCGTCATCAATACCGAACACATTAACCAGCTAAGTTGCCTTCATGCTCAAAGTTTTAAATTTTTAACTTGTGTTCGGTTCGATCAAGCATTATACTTTTTGGAAAAAAGTCGCTTGTAAAAACTTTCCCTGTCCAAACTTTGTTTGTGATGGACAAATTCTAATACCCAGTTCACTTGGGGGCTTCTTTCATGAAGCCTTTCGTCTTGCATATGATTATACTTGTACGACTTCGTTCCTTGTTCGTGTATTACGCCACAATATGCACCATATTGACTTAACAATTTGCAAGCTGGGTTGCCTTGCTCTCTGTGTTTACCCTCACGCTTCCGATTGTTCGCTAGGGAGTAAAGGAGCACCTCTCGCGATTGTCACGATCGGGTCACCCGAGCCGACCTCGACCGGGTGAAGCCGAAAGCTAGCCTCTTACTATTTTCAATAATGGCCGCACAATGTAACTCATGAGTACAAAAATCTATTGCACACGCCTCATATTAACAATGAGCAATCAAGAAAGGTATCGGGGGTACTATTTTCTTCAAGATGCTTCTTACACTTTATCAGAATATAGCATAAGTTCCCCGAGCGCTTTTTGTCGTTATGCCTTTATGACCTGATTGCCTGTTATCGAAACACCGCCGATATTCTCGACATGTGGAATACATAACACTTTTCGGTCTTCGATCAAGAGGGAGAAGCCGACGGCCGGTTAAGACGCTTTAAAGTTCGGGTGAACATAGATATGATATAAGTACTTCGTCCACACAATCATTCTTTACCCAAGTCACCGGGGCTCTAAATTTATGTGAGCTGTTTTATAATAAGTGTTCTTCTTATTAGTCGCTGCAAAGTCTTTTTCTATCACTCCTTTCTCGATGCAAGTGTGTGGCCAATAGGCGGATAGCCTTGCTTCTCTCTAATCCGCCGAGTCCAGCTTGCTAAACTAGCCTCGAGAAGCACTCCACTTTCGGATAAGGAGGTTGAAGCCATAGGCTGACCTGCTTGAAGTCTTGAGATAGGATGTGTCATGTTAAAGCACGCAGGCACCTTTTTTTTAAAAGTCCAATTTTCAGATTGGCAATCAACACTTGATCTAGTTCGACATTAAACTTTTGAATAAGTTTTTTGGCTTTTCGAGCCTATGGCACTTTTAAACTATTTGTGCGCTTCCAAGATTAGTCTCAAAAGGCAACGCCGACACCTTTAGGGACTCGCCAAAAACATTCTCGGATATTGCTATATACGCATCGGTTTCGAATTATGTCTTCGGTCAATAGTTGGGTTACCTGGATGCTGTGCTTGCCTCCTACGTTCCGCTTTGTTCGACTAGGTATGCAAAAGGAGAACCACTGCGATTGTGCTTCCAGCTCGCATGGTTAAGCACCTCAGTGGAGAAAGCCGAAAACTAACTGTCACCATTGGCATAGACTGGTTAGCGATCCGATGACTATGTTAAATGATGGGCCGTTCATAGCATTGGCCGAAGTGTTTACGGCTTGAGCTCGACTGTCGCCGAACACTAACCAGAGGCTAGTAACTGGCCTTCCAACTTTAAGCTCCTATGACTAAGTGAAAGTTATAAAGCCCGCATATCTGATTGCTTCGTTTCTGCTCACACAACCGCCTTCGGGCACCGAGACGCCGGCTAAGGGTTGTTTTGTTAGTGCGGAAACACCTCGTAGTATCTACCAAGGGTAGAAGCCACGATGGGCCACTTTCAACCGATAAACGGTCACAATGGAGTCAAAATAATGATGTAAAGTACTTGGATACATAGAATCATTACACATAATCTGTGATTTTACTCGATATCGATCCCATTCGCCACCCGTGCCTACATTAAGGCTCGGGGCTACCGGGCTTTGTGCTCATTATTTACAAATATTAAAGGGGCACATCGATCCCCTGATCTGGTGTTGCCACCCGACCAGTGTCTTTGGGGCTACTGCATTGCTTATTCAATGCAGAACATTTGTAGTGCTCAGTGTTCGGCTTGACCGAACTATACTCAAACGTGTCTTCGGACAACAATAGGTGCCATATGGACCTATCCGGCATCAAGCTAATATATTGCGGCGACTTCTCACGACCCTCTCTCAGGGGCCTGTCCGCCGACCACTATTTTCCGTAATATATTACACCGCGTTTCTATTCCTATGTATGCTGCCGAGCTAGGAATTGATCCTCAGGCCGATTTCACAGATCGACCGAGTCTCGTGGGCTACTCGAACAATGGTTTTATGCTCGCCAGTGCATCTCGGGTTTTAGTCTGATACACACCTTGAGGGCTACTGGATAATACATCGGCAGAGAATAAGCTGCACCAGTTAATTCACAAAAAATCAGCCCGCGGTCGGGGTGGTGCACCACCTTGGAAGCAGTTCGGCATAAAGCACGGGCGCTTAGCGGCTAGCTCCATGGAGGGCATTTCCGCATTAAGCTCGCTAAACTCCTTCAACTTTTGGACCAAGATGATCTATGACTTCTTGGATATAGTCCGCGTTGAGCTTGGACACAGTCCGCCGTTGGAGCTCGGATTTATTTCGCATTGAGCTCGGAAGCAGTCCGACATTGGTGCTCGCTGCAAAGATACTCGAGTGCAGTCCGCGTTAGAGCTCGGACGCAAGAGGACACCGCCTCCGGAACAACTTCAAAACCGAGGCGTGGCATAAAAATAATAAGGCATTGATAGAGGCCGAAACTTAAAGGCCTCGGATACCCAATGTAAACTCTTCGATGCACTTCGCCATCCTCAAGATCAAGATGAGAAGATTTGTTGAACCAGTTTTCAAGACCGACGATCAAGATGAAGAACAGTTCGAAGAATCGAGGAACGCCCCCAACTTGAAGACCGGTTCAGGGCTATCGATGTTGTCCCGGACTAGGGTACTCACCACGCCATCTCCCGATCAGCTTGATTGGGCCGAGGACCCCATGGTCAGATACTCATGGGCTAGTCCCACAGCTTGCCGTGATACAAGGAAGATTCCACAAGACTTGGTGGTCAAGACAAGGATTCCTCCCCACCGGCGTATTCGTCTAGGACTCTTGTTATCCCAGGCCTCTGGTGCATTATATAAACCGAGGCCAGGCTAGTCGATAGAGAGACAACAGTCATAATCATTATAGGCTAGCTTCTAGGGTTTAGCCTCTACGATCTCGTGGTAGATCAACTCTTGTAATACTCGTATCATCAAGATCAATCAAGTAGGAAGTAGGGTATTACCTCCATAGAGAGGGCCCGAACCTTGGTAAACATCATGTCCCTTGCCTCCTGTTACCATCGATCCTTAGACGCACAGTTCGGGACCCCCTACCCGAGATCCACCGGTTTTGACACCGACAGGACGGAAACGTTTTTTTTTTCACGAAATATGGTGGCCCGTCTGGTGGGTCCCTGCTGTCAGGTGGAGGAATAATTATTTTGTGCATAATAAGGAGGCACTTCTTGCGGCCGCCAGGACCCAGCTATCACCTCTCCACGCACAAGATTTCCCGATGGAAGTCGGTCGTTGACCACATTGACCACGCCACGAGAGCACCACGGCGGTGGACGACGTGAGACCTAGGAAGGGGACGACGCGAGCCGGGAAGACGCAGGCAGGGATGCCCACGCCAAGAGGAGTACGAGGTGAGGCTGCCGCCGCAGAATAACAGGGGTGTGGGTGAGTAGAGGGATGGCCTGGCCAGCGGTGGAAGTAGTAGGGGGCGGTGAGGCCTCCGCGGAATCACAGCCGGCCACGGAAGGCAGGAGCATGCGGCACGAGCGGCGCTGCCTTGGGCGGCTAGAGCACGAAGACCAGAGGTTGAAGAAGCACTACGGCCATTGGATGGACATCGTATGGTCACTGGAGCTAGAATCGTTCATATTGACTAAGTTGACAAAGCCCTCCGTCCCTGTAAACTTAGTAGGCCCACAAGTCAGCCTCCCACCAAGGTGAGTCCCTGCTAGCAGGGGAGTATTCATTTTTGTGTGTAATAAGGAGGCATTTCCGTGGGTCCGAGCTGACAGCTGGGGAACGTTGTGAAATACGAGACCCTTCCGATGGGTCCCAGCTATCGTGTGGAGGAATCATTATTTTGCGTGAATAAGGAGGCATTTTCCTATGTGGGCCCTCATACCGCCGCCTCTTCCGATGGCTGTTGTTTGTTGACTATGTTGACTCGCCACGCCGAGAGCACAAACGCGATGGACGAGGGCGAGGCCTGTGAAGAGAACCACCCGAGCCGGGGGCCACCGCAGCGGATGCCCACGCCGACGGAGAACGATCACGACTGGTCGGCTGTGGGGTGAGGCCGACGCCGCCGAAAATAACAGGATTTGTGGGTGGTTAGATGGATGGTTCAAGCAAAAGACAGCCAGCCACGGAGGGGGGAGCAGCAGTCCCGCTGGCGCTGGTTTGGGCGGCCGGAGCAGAAGATCAGAGATTGAAGAAGATGACGGCCGTTGGATGGACATCCAACAACATCGCTGTGTGTTGACTAAGTTGACAAAGCCTTTATGACGCTAAAAAAAAATTTAGGACAGCCATCACAACCTAGTAGGCCCGTAAGTCGACTCCAAATCAGGGAAAACAAAGATACAACCCATTAGCCATTATTTTCAATAATTTATAGCCCATTTGCTAATTATTAAGGATATTTGAAGCCCATATTCTTTTATTAGCATTACGCATCATATATTCTCGGCAATCAAGAAAAATTCAACAAAATTTTGCATATTTCGTGGGTCCGAACTCTTTAATCACAAAATTTCGAGTCACGTTAAAAATAATTTTCAAAAATTATATCAAAATAAAATTCAAAAAACAATTCTCCAAAAAAATGAATGAAATTTAGAATCTTAACTAGCAAGATGACCGTCGCTGTACTAAAACATGAAGATGCATTTGTATGAGTAGTTTATATTGTGGGAGAAAAGATGATATTTTAATGTAATTGCCATTGGCTTTGGTTTTTATAAGAGTAGAGAGTAGAGAAATCCTGAAAAATGATATTTTAATGCAATTGCTGGTTGGCTTTGGTTTTAAAATTTACAACCCATTTCTTACAACTTATAGCCTGCTTTTCTGGGAAGCCCATTTCTTACTACTTACATCCCTCCTCTTCTTGAAAGATTTGCAGCCAAAGGGCTGAGAAAAGCAAGTAGGCCTCGGTTTTGGTATTCTCCAAAAAAGAACTGGCTAGCCAATTTCAGAAAGAAAAAATATCAACTGGCTCGCTATGTGCTTAATAAAAGCGTAAGCGCATAGACGGGCCACAGCCCTCGCAGACAACAAGCAGCTTGAGCTCGCTCTCAAACTGAAAACAATCGGGCGAGCTGTCGGGTGCCCGTGTTATCCGCCGCTGTGTAATTTTCTTGTTTATTGACTACATTCACAATGGCGTGGAACCTAGTTGTCAAACAATTAGGAGGAAGTATTTTTGGCTTGTAATAACGAGGCACCTCCTTGCGAAATGCAATGACCTCGTGGGTCCTTACCGTCACCTCCTCCACGACAAATATCTCCTGATTCCTCTTGGTTGTTGACCATGTTGACAACGCTGACGGCGGCCGGCACAACGAGCTAACCAAGGCGGAGAACGACGGCAAGGCCTCGGACAGGAACGAACAGCATCCATGGAAGATGCGGCAGTGTAGTGGCAGGTGGAGGGGAGTACAAGGGCAACAACATGCAAGTCAAGCATACAAATGGTACAAAAAGCCCAAGGATTAATTGTTCATCAAATTTTTAGACAAAACCCAGATTGAACATGACAGTAACATCTAACCCAACCACTCTTTTTTGCAGTCGCAAACAAATGGATCGGTCTGATCCGTAAAATCAACATCCTGTGCAAAAAACTTATTTCAGGATGTCTACAACTTATTGTAAATATAAGTCGAGCACGTTTAGAAGCCCATTTGTCCACCTGAAACTTATTTTTTGCTGTTCAACATGTTCGTCCGTGAGAAATATCTTGCTCTAAAAATTAAGCCTCATGGACAATAGTAACCTCGCGTTCAACAGGAAGAATGTGACAAAGCTTCTATTTGCCTGGTTGGATGCATATCGTCCCATCGTTATCGTCCTCAAACGAATGTCATGAGAACTGAGAAAATCCTTGTGCTTATTACACCAACGATTGGTTATATGTTTTTCTCCATGTGGTTCTCCCTAAGTAGACATGAAGATTGAAAACAGTTAAGGTCTGAAAAAAGAGTATGTCGAAAGAACGACAACTGAACAGTTAATTCTAGTACAATATATATGGGCTTTCAATGTGCATGAAATCATCACCTCCATGTATAAATTCTCCAGAGATCAAAAGCATCGCAGCAGGCCAATAATTATGTCCAGATCAAAACTATACATTCTGATATATATGATTTAGACAGAATTCAGCAGCATTGATAGGATATCAATGGACAAACTCTTCATTGAGCATATAACATAATATTAGTACCCAAAGTGTACTCCAAGATGATATAAAACTTATGCGCACAAATGAAAAATGCAGCATATGATTACAAATGTGTAGATTATAATATACGGTACCTGAAAAGTGAGGAGCCAAACACCAACTCCTTGTGATTATTAAACGGGTCATGAATTACACCCAAGGTCTCCAGCTTGCGCAGAGACGACGCTTATTTCAAGGTGTATAACAACTATGAAGGAGAAACCTTTCAAGTGAAGGGCATCTTCGATGATGAGCTGCTGTCCTTAAAACAAATTCCAATGCTTTTAAGGTGAGGTGACTTTATTTGGAGACAACTCATACCGATTTCTATTCCCAAAACAATCAAGAAGCGCCTAGGGCAGGGAAACTGTGGATGATGTCAGTGCAAAGGAGGCCTCCGACAGATAAACCACCACAAGCGAAAGTTTTTTAGCAAAGGAGTCGAAGCATTTGTACCAGATCGTTCGTAGATGGCACCGAGCAAAGGTGGCGTGTGGAGAGGAGAAAACCGCGAGATGGACAACGGTGGTGTGGGCACGAATTCTTGGTATGTTCGTGGTATGAAACTTTCGTGGTAATGGTAGAACTCAAACTGCTGGAGTTCTCTCAATTGTGGGATGTCACCAAGCGCCCACCTTGCCGGTATGGACAGCAGGTAGCTTGTCGGGATGCAGAGGCATTGAACGGGCCCCGCCGGTGAGAAGAGACGATGGCTCAAGGAGATCAAATTCAGGAAGGACAAATATCTCGACGACAATGAGATTGAGGGGTGGTGCGCCATAGAGGGCGCCACCGAGTTGAGAGGACTTGTGCGGCAGCAATCCTTGGTGGGGAGAAGCGAGATGATCTCCTCAAGGATGACGCCGGAGATCGCTGATGCGGTCCACCGAGATTCTATCGCCCTTAGATCCGGTGGGGGGGCTCACATTCTCCCAGCTACCTTGTGGGATCTACAATCGGCATCACCGGCGGGAGCCTCATCTTCTTGAGGCTGGGCCAGCCGACTCCATTTTCCTTGTGGGCGCGCCACGAGCTCACGGGTTTGAGCAGAGTAGCCGAGACGAGCCTAGTGGCAAGGCGAGTGGGGAAGAAGGAGGGCTGGGGATTTCAGAGAGTGGAAGAAGAGGAGCAAAGCGTCAGACGAGTGAGGAAGAAGGTGAGCGGGTTTTCTGACGAGTGAGGAAGATTGGGGAGCGGGGGATTGGGTGGGGAGACGGAAGGGAGAGCGAGCTGTTCGTGTTTATAAGGCCCGCTGCACTAACTACTCGCTTTTTCCCAAGAACCGCTTCTTTCTTTTGTGTTGCTAATTGAGCCATGCGATGGGCTTGGCTGATCGCCATGCATGCAGGATGCATGTGCCCGCCGCCATCGCATGCGCCTGGTTTGTTACTAGGCCTATTTAATAGGGTGGTTATGGAGTAAATTAAGGAGATTTATTTTCTCCGTGTGCATCCACCAAATTAGATGATGCGGCATCGATGCGTACACTCACATTAAACTAACATTCGAAGAACAAAAGTTCAGCATGTCTATGCATCTCAATGATTCACCATACTATAACCAATATACAAAGTTGTGAGAAGGTGTGGAAATAAAGAAAATCGGTCGATGCTTCTCCGAGCAAAGGGCCCCTCACAAGACGCATTAATTTCCGGCATGCTTGTTTCTTCTCAATGTTATGCAGCACTTTGAGCATGTTGGCAACTCCACAGTTAGCTACCTGCCTCATCTTGCAATTGATGCCGACACATTTGCTGCAAACACATGAGGCAATAGAGATGACTCAACATGGGTCCATATTGTGCAGTTCCCATGATATCATATTCATTGTCCAGAATCTGAAAAGATAGGAAAACAGTAGCTATACTTAAACGGTGTTGCAAAACAGTAGCACATATCAATAGCTCGGCATGACAAAACACGATCATCTGGATGAAGGGATACCGACCTGCCCGAGGAAGATTACATATAATTTCATAAGTCCTTGGTTGATTTCCACCTTCGGCTGCACCGCTTGTTTGCTCCTCCACACATGACAGGATCGCTCAAGACCGCATTCAGCAAGTCAACGCATTTAATAAGCTAATTTCATCTTGCGTGGTCATTGTACCTAGTTACTAATGTAGGAATACCGAGCACCATGAGGTTAGTTGACAGCAGGTAGATGCAGCCATATAAATTTTGTGCGGTGCTACCAAAATTGAGGTTTGTATCCTTCCCGCTATGAGAATTCTTCTTGAAGTTGGTAGAATGTGACGGCTTATTCTTTGCATCAAACTTGCCTTCCCCGAGATTTGTTCTTGTTGTTTTGGGGCTGGTTGGGCTGGAAGTTCTTCTCGTACCATGTGGGCACTAGAAGATCCTCAAATGACACGAGCACGCAGTGTCTTTGCTCTCGCTTTCTCCTCAAAATCAAGAGTGCTAATGAGATCCAAAACAGAAAACTCATGTCTCTTGTTTTTCGGAGAAGTAGCAAAATCGCTCCACGAAGGTGGAAGCTTGGCAATGATGGTCCCAAGAACAAATTTGTCCGCAACACACACTTAAAGTACTCAAGTTCCTTAGAGAGGATCAGATCTCATGAGTCTATCAACAACAGAGCGCCATCACCATCTTGTAGTCACAGAATTGCTCCATGACGCATAACTCTGCCAAGCTACCGAGGGCCCAAACGTGGCCTCAAGCGCAGCCCACATATCTTTGCCGCTGTCAAACGACATATATGAATCCACAATGGAATCATCAAGAACACTTAGCAGGCGGCTTTGAAGAGGGTATCCATGTTCAAAACTTCCTGCTTGTAGGATTAAGATCGCCTCAAAGCTTACCCTTAGTGGCGCCATAGCAAAGACATGATCTGAAACCAATATACTGCTCTTGTGCGCCACCTTTATATTGCACCCCTTAAAAGTAGGCGGCTTCAAAAGCGCAGCAAAAACCACTGGAGTAAATTGCCTCGTTATCGGGTTTTGGATTGATTTTGAATATATGAGCAATTTAGTATGAGATTTAATCCAAACAGCAGAAATAGATCATGACGACAATTGCAAACATCAAAGTAATGATGCGACTAAACCAGAGGATGTAATCACATACCAGACAGCGGAGCAGAACCGATGTGGTTGATGTTGTCACTCATGTCGTTGATGAAGAGGTTACCGAGGTTAGGGAAGAAGGCTGTCGTTGAGGAAGTCGTCGCCGGCAGCAGCCACAGGAGTGTGCTCCCCAAAACCTGATCGCCTCTCCCGCATGTGATCACGAAGGCGGGTTCGAGGATCGCTGTCCCTTCTCGTGGTGCACGCCGAAGGAGGGATGGAGAAGAATTGCGTGGCGGCGCTAAGATCTCGAACGGTGAAACCATACGATACAGCGGCTAGCTAGAGAGCATGTCAGTCGGTCGTATGAAAGTATAATAGTAGGCCTTTGGCCCCCAAACCCCACGTCCAAGTCAATAATAGCCCCACCAAGGTTTGTCTAAAAAAATGGAGTAATTAAGGCGTCCGTTAGTCCCTTTAGTATAAATACAATATCATTAATAATGGCCCCACCTTTTGTCTCACAAAGTATGTTGGAGTACAACCGGCTACACGTTTACAATCCGCTTCTCTTCTCTCTCCTCTTCTCTCTCCTTCAACTAAGCACAAATACTATATTTAAATCCTTATAGCCTGCTTATGTCATCTAATTGTAGTACTTGCTCTAAAGTTACTGTAAGTGCATCTAGTGCCCCTTAGTGATTTTGGTGTATTGAAGACTAATAGGTTAAGGGACTAATGTGTTTATAAGTGTACACAGGTCTATAAGTCTATGAGGAGTTTGATATTTATAGTGAAAGTCGACCCCTAAAAATGAAGTTCATCGACTGAAGACTTTCTGAAGACTTTGAAAGTGAAGAAATTGGTGTGACCTTGAAGACTTGGTATTCATTTGAGGAACATGAAGCGTGAAGACTTTTGTTTTCAGAGTTTCATTTTCTTTCTTGAGTCATAGGAAACATCGCATCGCTAAAGGGGTCGAGGAAATACTAAGGAAAAATTTCCATGTGATGCTCAACTCAAAATCCTACACCTACCAATCCCTTCGAGTGAAGCCTTTGAAATCTCATACAGCTTCACCAATTTCTTCAAAGGATGAGACGAAGTTCTTCCGGTCGCTGAGGAATTTGTTCTGACCGAGGAGTTAGGAAGTCGCCAAAGGCGGATTGCCTACATAGTGAGGAACATGATATCCCCGAGGAATTTGAGATTCAAATTTCCGACTCATTCAGTCTAAGGCGCCACCTGTCCCAAAATATCTTATCCACCTAACGGTCATATCATTGAAGGGAATTTATGTCTTATCATGTCGGGCTGCTCCTAGGCTATAAATAGCCGCCTCTCACAACCACTAGCTGGTTGGCTGCTCCGAGAGAAACTTGACACTTGTCATTTGAGAGCAACCCATCCTCCGAGGACTTTGAGCGAAAATCATCGAGTGAGGAAAACCCAAAACCAAACCCCTACAAACCCAAAGTGATTGAGCATCATCAAGAGATTGATCCTGCATGGATTCGACGCTTGTTACCTTTGAAGACTGTGCTTCTTCCAGATAGCTTAGGCGCCATGGTCTAGAGCATCCAAGAGGAATTGTGGATCGCCGAGTGACCAAGTCTGTGAAGGTTTGGAAGTCGCTCAAGACTTACCACGAGTGATTGGACGAGGTCTGTGTGACCTTAGTTCAAGGAGAATACGGTGAGGACTTGGTGTCCCGAGCTGCGTGCTCAGCGACCGGGTGTCCGGGACTGTGTGCTCGAGTTTAAATACTCAGCCGCTTCCAACCGCATATAGAACTGAGACATCGCTTGAACTGGTCTACCAAATCATTGTCTTCACCAACCTTATCGGTTCTATTTCCTCAACCCTTTCATTTCCTCATTATTGTGTTGAGTGTTTGTTCATATCTGTGTTTTAAGACTTTAATCAAGACTTTCTCAATTTCCTCGCTCAATTTCTTCACCGCTTTGTCTTCATCTTGTGCTATCCTGTGTTTACGCTTTCGCAGACTTTTTGTTTGTCTTTATTTCATCATGATGACCATGCCCGCATTCTCGTTATGCTTATTTCTCGAGTACTTATTCCGCTGTAAGTAGTTCTTCGCTAAGGAATTTCCTCACCGCAAATTCCTCGTTGAAGAATTCATAAAATCGCTTATTCACCCCCTCTAGTCGATATAACGACTTTCAGCTACTATCCACCGTGTAGTCTGAAATATCGGCATGCAGCGGCGGTGCCCTCGGTCGGCGTGCCGCTCAACGGCGGAAGCAGTGAGAGGTCGCGTCATCTGACTTGCCATCAATGTGGAGCGGTGGGCTCACCGGTGCCAAGGAAGCTGGCTGGGGGGGGGAGGGTTTTGTTGGGCCAAGAAGGTGAGAAGCCAACTTGGGATCGGTCCAGACGGGAAATATCATGTGCTCCCATACTCGTGATATGACACTAGTCTAGTATGTTACTACTCCCTCCTTTCCGTTTATAGAGATGTTTAGAGTAACATAGTAATATGTTACAAGACAAGTTACTCCCCACTATGACCAGCCTTGGCCTCCTAGTGCTCCACCATGTATAGCTGCTAAGCCTGCCACGTAGGCATAAAATATGATGTGGCACCAATAAACTAAGCACCTATGCGTTGAAGACTTGAGTTACTAAGCCATTTAATGCACTTAGCACCTCATCTAAAGAGCATTAATAGTATAGCCAGCTGCTTGCTATAAGCCAGTGCCATGTCATCTACAGCCCATCTTATAGTCAACATGTACAATAGTAGATAAAAAGAGTGTACTACTACTTTTTTGTTCCGTGGCCCACCTTTCATTCTCACAAAGTGCCTAGGAGCACGTGCTAGAGCTGGCTCTTCACGAAGAGCCCGCTTACCTTCTCTCTCCTCTTCTTTTTCCTCCAACTAAGCAGAAATATACTATAGTTTATTCCTTATAGCCCGCCGACTCAGCTCTATTGTACTTGCTCTAAGCACATCTAAGCACTTACTAGCACCCCCTTGACCGTGGACCTTGACGGTAAAAGGCCACCTTGTGTCTCATAATTTTCCTCGTCATCATCTAAGTCCTAGAAGATCTCAACCACATCATCATTAGCATGCAGCTGCCTTGATAGACAACGTGCGCAGAAGGAGTAGAGGCGACTGGGGACGCACCACCACCATGTCATGGGCACTCCGTATGTGCTCGTGTGCGTGCAGCGTGTGTGTTTTTTCATCGGTGCTAGCTCTAAGGCTGAGGCTGCAGTTGTCTTCGTCTCCGACTAGTAGTTGAGCAACGACGGCAAAGAGGTGCTGCAAGAGATGCGATGCGCGCTATGCGGCGAAGCCGCCATAGCACGATTTAACCGGACGTCGTCATGATGGTGCACGCCCATGCGGCCGAAGTGTGTGCGCATGCATGTGTTATTCACATGCATTCTGCGTCGAAGGTGTGCATGCACGCCTTGTGTACGCGCGTTGTGTGCTCCATATTGTGCGCCGATGTGCATGAGTTGGATCGGATGGAGTTAGTGTTGGCTTGTGTACATGCGTGGCTGCATGCGCCCTGTATATGCGTGGCTTGTTGCGTGGTTATCAATAATTCAATATAAACTACTCCTCCGTTTTAAATATAAGTCTTTCTAGCCATTTCGAATAGACTACAACATACAGATGTATGTCGACATATTTTAGAGTGTAGATTCACTCATTTTGTTTCGTATGTAGTCCCTTATTGAAATATCTAAAAAGACTTATATTTGGGGACGGAGGGAGTATAAAACATCTTCAACTTAGCATCCTGATGTACGATTTCTAGTGGTTAGCTTAAAAGTTCATGTTCTTTAGTTGTTTATAGGTGGGCAAAGCGGCAAAAACAGGGGAAAACGCGCAAGGTTCCTTGCAGACGCTCCACCGCGAGGTTCCTTGCTCCTCCTCAGTCATCGGGAATCTATGCTCTTCAACTCTTTTCTTTTACGTGAGCTTTGTTCATCCTTTTCCCAACACGCGAGACATCTAGCATCAAGGTGCACATGTCATGCAAGAAAATGGAGATAATCAGATAAGCAGTGTGTAAGTGAGTCGTGCGGGGGGAAACCCTTTTTCGCAAGTGAGTCATGCACTTCGATGGCACCTACACAATATTTTTTCTCCTCGATGGCACGTGAATAGTGCATGTACTCAACGACGGAGCACGGGATGGTAGCAATGACATGGTCAGCCCTTTTTTGGAGAGAGTACGTACTACTAGTAAATAACTTTGATGTGTCCCGTCAACTCGTAGAACGACGAGAAGCTTGATTACGCCTTCTCCCTTGCCAACGCGTGCGCGGTGGCTCGCAGCATGAGGAGAATCTTTTGCTTACAAGCGGTGGACGTGCATCAGTTCATTTGGTGTCAGATTGCCAGAAGCACTACTGTAGAACCATCGACTTCCGGAAGCGGCGAAGAGCCAAGCGCAAGGTCACTTACTAACCTTAGTCTAGGCGTAGTGGGAGTAACATAATAGGGGTACCTCCTTGTCGGTGTCAAAACCGGCGGATCTCGGGTAGGGGGTCCCGAACTGTGCGTCTAGGCGGATGGTTACAGGAGACAAGGGACACGATGTTTACCCAGGTTCGGGCCCTCTTGATGGAGGTAAAACCCACGCCCCGCTCGATTGATATTGATATTGTGGATGTTTACAAGAGTGGATCTACCACGAGATCAAGGAGGCTAAACCCTAGAAGCTAGCCTATGGTATGATTGTAAGGGTTGTTGTGATTGTTGTCCTACGGACTAAAGCCATCCGGTTTATATAGACACCAGAGAGGGCTAGGGTTACATAGAGTCGGTTACAATGGTAGGAGATCTACATATCCGCATCGCCAAGCTTGCCTTCCACGCCAAGGAAGGTCCCGTCCGGACACGGGGGGAAGTCTTCAATCTTCTATCTTCACAGTCTTGGAGTCCGGCCGATGATGACAGTCCGGCAAATGATAGTTCAGCCGATGATGGTAGTCCGCTATCCGGACACCCCTAATCCAGACTCCTCAAGAGCTCCCTAACCAGGCTTCAATGACGATAAGTCCGGCGTGTATATTGCTTGGCATTGCAAGGCGGGTTCCTCCTCCAAATGATAGAAGATTGTGAACACCAGGATAGTGTCCGGATCTGCAAAATAAATTCCACGTTCCACCGTAGAGAGAATAATAATATATACACAAGTTCAATCTGCTGACGTTTTCCGTGGCATGACGTCACACCACTACCAAGCCATTACTCGAATTGTTTTTCACTTTACCACCTCAGCGCATTTAGCGAAGCGGTTTCCTTGGCACGTCTTGTCGAAGCAGAGATCGTGTTTCCCCTTAATCCGGGATTCTCATCAATACGGGCGTGGGTAACCCAACCGCGTCATTGATGGTGACGCTTGGGAGACAAGCGAGTTTTACCAGGCCGGTGGGGGACGCGTAAGACATCGCTCGCCCATATAAGGGATAATGATTCACCTTCTCACCTACGCCTTCTTCCTCCTTTGCTTATCCATCTCCGCAAGACTCGAGCTCCAAATACCGAAGTTCGCAGATCTCGCCTCAACCTTCTCCGACCATGTCCGGGCGGGAGGTAAATGGTTGGCCTCCACCGCTAAGGAGGAGCAATCGCCAAACTGCGCGACGCCGATACCTTTCTCGGCGACATCACAGATCGGCTGCCCGACGAGGGCAGCTCATCCCCACCCCCAGCCCCATGAGAGGGTTTTCTTTCTTTCCCACTTCCTCCGCGGACTGGGCTTTCCACTTCACCCTTTGTCCGGGGCTCATGTTCTACTACGGCCTGGATTTCCATGATCCGCGCCAACTTCATCCTCAACATCTCGGCGTTTATCGTTATGTGCGAGGCCTTCCTTCGCATCCAGCCCCACTTCGCTTGTGGCTCAAGACCTTCAATGTCAAGTCAAGGTAGTGAAGGGCATTCAAGCGGAGTGCGGAGGGCGCCATGTTGGGCAAGATGCCCAACGCCCTTGGTTCAAGGGCCTTCGTGGAATCCGTCAAGGTGGCAATCGGGTGGTTCTACATCACCGAGCAGCGTGACCCTAAATGGGCGGCGGCCCCGAAGTTTAGATCTGGTATCCCCACGCAGCTCACCTCCCGGAAAGAGAAGGGCTTGTTGTGGGGTAGTTCGACGGAGCCGACGGGACTCGTGCCTGTATCAAGAAGCTGGTGAAGAAGCTTAGGATGGTTAACGTGGTCCAAGTCATGCTCGTCCACGGATACTCCCATGCCAAGAGCGAGCCAAACAAACTGGGAGTTTGATCCGAACAGCACCAGCGCTGAACAAGCTCTTCGACACGACATACGAAGGCACCTGGAAGGTGCTGTTCAAGGGTGCCGGAGCCCCCGCATCCGTGACTGAAGATCGCGGATTTCACTCGCAGTGCCAGGCCGACGAGGTAAGTGATTCTACCCCTTTACGGACACTTGTTTTCCATAGTTTGACTCTATGCGGTTTTAATTTCCCTTTTTCTTTGACAGACTGGATGAAGAAGGCGGAGCAGATTACCGTCCGGCTCCTATGCCGAAAAACCCAGAGAGACGCCGCCTAGCGAGGTTGCTGATTCCGCACCGCACGTGGTGCCGAGAAGAAGGCCAAGAAGGAGGCCACGGGTGCTCGAAAGAGCTCCCGTTTTCAGGTGTCCGACGACTCCGGGGCGGACTCCTCCCCCGAAAATGAGGAGGAGGAAGAGGACTCTCTCCCAGAGGAGGGAGAGAGGAAAGGAAGGCTCCCCCAACAGGGGAGGCCGAAGGGTCCAAGAGGGGAAGGACTATTCCCCCGGACAGCTCCGCCAACATCAACATTGGCGAGGAAGAATGGCCTTCAAGGGCCAGGCCTCCAGCGAGATCGTAAGTATCCGGATTCCTGAATAATTTATAATTTCTTTTTCTGCCTCACATAGTGTCATTCTAATGCCGCATACTGCCTGTAGTCCGGCCAGTGATGATCTCCCCGCTTCATCGAACGGGTCGTTGGCTTCGCCGGATGTAGACTCCATCCCGACCGCCTCCACCCCTCGCGACGTCGAGGACGCCGAGGCGGGAACCCAAGAAGGGACCCATCAGGGGGAGGCTCCGGAGGCGCCACAAGGCGTCCTCCCGGACTCTACGCCGGACTCCAAAACAGAACCTGCTGTGGTTCCAGAGTCCGACAGGCGGCACCTTTGATCGAAGGGCAAGACCGTGACGCCGGCGGCTTCCGTCCAACCGGAGGCGCCGGGTAATTTGTTGGAGGCGCTGCAGAGCGCTTCCATCGAAGAAGAACACCGCACTATTATGGGTGCGGTGATCCAGAAGGTGCAGCTCGCCAAAGGCGGGCTGACCGAAGCCTGCAATAGCCTTCTATCAGGCTTTGAGGTAAGAAGTTAAAAATATGCAATGTAATACCGCATAGACAGTAGCCCCTGATGCTCGGTTCGGTGTTCGGAAAGAAAAGCCGGACTGAGGATCTAAAAAAAAAAAAAGATATACACAGGGTTGCTAAAAATTATGTCAATATGGGTTGCAGGCTGCGCTGCTGACCTCTGCCGCACTGACGGCGGAGGTCGGTGCTGTGAAGCAGGAGCTCGAGCGGTTCGAGCAAGAGCTCGGCCGCGCCAGGAAGCAGCTCCAGGACAAAGAAGGTGAATAACACCCCTTTGAATTTGTACCTTACAGAAAATGATTTAGGTTGCGATAATAAATAACAAGGAAAACATGGGTACTGCAGGGGCCACGAACGAGGTGGCGTCCCTGAAGGAGGTCGTACCTATGGCCGAACACAATGCGGCCACGGAACGGGGGGCGCGAGAAAAGCAGGAGGCGCGGCTGGCGGTGGTTCAGCAAGAGCTCCAGGCTCTCATGGAAAAGCATGAGAGTTTGGAGCGTGACTCAAAGACTCGAGAGTCCGAGCTTGCCTCAGCTCTCGAAAGTGCCAAAGCCGCCAAGGCCGAGGCCCATAAGTCCCTTCAGGAGGTTGAGTTGATGAAGAAGATAGCGGCGGGTAAGGCATTTTTCATGCAAAGCAAGCATGTGAATGTAAATTACGTGTTACTTACCCGGATTCGGAGCTCTCTAGGGGCATTTGCAGATCTGCCTCGCAGCGTGTCTGATGTCGCCGCATTCTACCGAGCCGAGGAGGGGAGCTCAACGGAGAAGGTCTTCGGTCTCAAGATGCCGAGGCCGCCATCCGGTGCCCCTAGTGACCAGCTGAAGCAGCTGGTCGAATCGCACAAGGTGGCCGAAAGAGCCATGAAGGGCCTCATAGTCCGGCTGTGGCTCGAGAGGCCATGCCTGGAGCTACTTCGCCTCGTCGCGACGGCTGGTGGATGCGTGCCTCGGGTGGAGGTTATCAAGCGCTCCGCCTGTATTGAAGGTGCTCGTCGGGCCCTTGCCCGCGCAAAGGTGCATTGGGGCAAGCTGGATGCGGAGAAGCTAATCATCGACGCGCCGCCAAAGCAGTAAGGAGCATCGTGCCCGAACTTTACTATAAGGCTGTCCTGAAGGGTGCCCGCAAGATTGCGGATGAGTGCCCCGGATGTAATTTTTGAATGAATTCGCAATGTGTTATCCTGTGCGCTGAAAACTTTGTTCATATGCGCTAAGCAACGCTTGTTTAATTTAAAATATTACCTTCTGTGAGGCCGTTTATTAAATCTGAGAGATGGCAAGTCGTCGGCTTCAGCCCCATGCCACGAAAGTGGGGGTGTTCGGGATAAACTTGAGCACTCTTGTTCCCATTTTTGGGTCCATCTAGGGAGGCGCCAACACAACGAACAAGGCAACCGGACTTATAGTGCTTGAACACTCTCACTTAGCCATATAATTCTATAATTTTAAATTTCGTGAAGCCCCTAGTATTCGAAGACCAATTGGGGCGCTATCCACGCCTTCATCGGACATAATCCGAACTTCGCTCGGCGGCGAGGTCTTTAAGGACCCGAAGGACCTCTCGAACAGCGACCAGTCTCTCGCCTTATCATGCCGGTCAGTTTTAGCTTTCCCATCGAGGCGTTAACCCGCTTAACCGGGCGCAATCACGTTGGTTCTCCCAAGTGCTACCTTAGCCGATAGAACGGAACGTAAGGTGCCGAACATGGGAGCCGGCAAACCCAACTATTGACCCAAGGCAGGATTCGAGCTGATTCATATAATGCTATAAGTTCGGGGTGCCGCACTTGTGAAAGTGTGTGAACTTTATCACACCATAAAGCGGAGGACATAAGCCCCTTGTGTGTTTGGCCGTACCAAGATGCACGGGTGCAACATGTTGTAAATGAACATATATATATATATATATAAAGTAATGCAATTAAAGGCAAAAAGTGCTGCATTTTATTCGAGAAGATATGCTATCAGTGCGGAATGATACAAATAGTGCGGAAAGCAAGGGATTGGACGAATTAAAGGCGTCTCCCTCCAGGGGTAGGCCGCGGAATGTTGTATTTAACAAATTTAATGCTCGTGATGGAGACCACCGAGTGTTCGCCGCGCCTTTGTCCTTCCCCGGCTGTTGCATCGAGTTCGGCAGGTTCGCCACCGGACTGAGTTCTGTATAAAAAGAGAAAATAAAACAAAAAGAGCGACACACTTGGGAGCCCCTGGTGTGGTCGAACCGCACTGGTCTGTTGTGGTTGTGCCCTTCCCTATGCCCATGGTATCTCCGTATGCGTAATTATGTACGCGAGAGTTTGTCTTGCAATTTTGCGAGGGCTGGGTTAGCCGCATTGCTACGCTGCGTACGTAACGTGCTGTGGTCTTGGTTGATGTTGCTCCGGCGCGTTTGGTTGTGTCCGTCGCTTAACGGCCGGACTCGAGAATTGCCTGAAAAGGCTGCTCAGATTTCCGCCAGAGAGCCAGTATGTTCCTCCGCTCGAGGGAGCGCCCGTTTCCATTGACCGTGATGACTCCATGAGGGCCTCGCATCTTGAGCTTAAGGTATGCATAATGCGGCACCGCGTTGAATTTTGCAAACGCGTTCGCCCGAGTAGAGCGTGATAGCCGCTGAACGGGACTATGTCAAGATTAACTCACTTCGAAATTATCCGGGATCCAAGACCACTTCCAGTAATCGAGCCTGCATAATTGGCCTCGACACTGGTATGACGCCTTTAAAGGTCGTCGTTGTAGGTTTAATCCTTGAAGGGTCTATGCCCATCTTGCGACCGTATCCCGATAAAGCAGGTTCAGCTCGCCGCCGTCCATCGAATCTCTCGAGGTGAAATCCATCAATGATTGGGTCTAAAACCAATGCGCGAATCCGCCATGGAGGATATCGGTCGGATGGTCTCTTCGATCGAAAGTGATCGGGCAAGAGGACCATGGGTTGAATTTTGGGGCGATCGCTCCATCAGCAGATATCGCCCTTTAGTGCACGCTCCGCTCCCTCTTGGGAATATCGCTATGATATCATGTTTACCGTCCAACTTGAGGGGGAATCCTTTTGTCCTCTCGTTGTTCGGGCGGCCGGGTCTCTTCCTCGCCATCGCTGTAGCCCCTTGTCACTGTTTTCGCGATTAACTTGCTCGCTCGCTTGAATACCCAACAATCTCTGTTGGTATGGTTAGTTGGCTTTTCGGGGTTCCATGTATTTGACAAGAGCGATCGAGTATTCGGTCCAAATTGGGCGGGCCCGGAGTGGTTCTTTTGAATGGCTTCTTCCGCTGACCGGGTTTGGAGCCTTGAATCCGCGTTAACTGTCAGATCCTCATTGTTGTCGCCGTTAATGCGGCGTTTGTTTTTGTTTCGACGCAACCTGCCATTGCAGTCCTTGGTATCCGGACTGCCAGCGTTTTTGCTGAGGTTGTTACTGCAAGCGAGCCAGCTATCCTCTCCCGCACAAAAGCGGGTCATGAGGGAAGTGAGGGCTGCCATGGATTTCGGCTTCTCCTGTCCTAGGTGCCGGGCCAGCCACTCGTCGCGGATGTTATGTTTGAAGGCAGCGAGTGCCTCTGCATCCGGACAGTCGACGATTTGATTTTTCTTTGTTAAGAACCGTGTCCAGAATTGCCTGGCCGATTCGTCTGGCTGTTGGATTATGTGGCTTAGGTCATCTGCGTCCGTTTGTCGCACGTACGTGCCCTGGAAGTTGTCGAGGAATGCGGCTTCCAGGTCTTCCCAGCATCCAATTGATTCTGCGGGCAGGCTGTTAAGCCAATGCCGAGCTGGTCCTTTAAGCTTGAGCGGGAGATATTTGATGGCGTGAAGATCGTTGCCGCGGGCCATGTGTATATGGAGGAGGTAATCCTCAATCCGGACCGCGGGGTCTGTTGTGCCATCGTAGGATTCGATATTAACGGGTTTGAACCCTTCAGGGATTTGATGATCCATTACTTCATCGGTGAAGCATAGTGGGTGTGCGGCGCCTCAGATTGAGCAATATCGCGACGTAGCTCGAGAGAGCGTTATGTTCCGTGTTCGCCCGGCCGAGAAGTTGTATCCGGTGCGACGGTATTCGCCGTGGGTCGTGGGCGTCCACGTGATCCATAGATAGATCTGGATTGTCTAGCCTTGTCCTCCAATATATCTCGCAAGTCCGGCGCGTTCCCCCGTGGCTTCCTGCTTTTAGAGCGATGTCGGGGTACGGTTTTGGTGGAGGGCTTGCACGCCTCTCTATCGCGACCACGAGGTGGCCGGTCTGCCGTATTGTGCGTTGGTGATGCTACCTCCTCTAATCGGGGGAGCAACTTGCGTTTTGGGTAACTTTTGGAGGGGCGTTCGAGTTCATACTCTTCGGCTGCGAGGACCTCGGTCCATCTGTCGGCCAGTAGGTCTTGATCAGCTTGAAGCTGTTGTTGCTTTTTCTTTAGGCTGTTTGCCGTGGCCATTAGCCTGCGTCTAAAATGCTCTTGTTCGACGGGATCCTCGGCACGACGAATTAAATGCGTCGCCGAGGCTTGCCTCGCCTTCGGAGGGAGGTAAGTAATTGTCATCCTCGACCTCTTAAATGCCGCCTCTCCCGAGGGCTTGCTTCCTCCTCCTCCTACTGGATCGTCTTTGGGAGTTGTCTTCGCACTTTCTCGGGTGTTATTATCTCCTGTGCTGAATCTCCATTCTTGCCGTGGCGGATTTAGAGCGGCGCCACGACGCCGGCGCTTGGGCTATTTCTTTAAGGAATCGGCCTCCGCTGCTTCTTCGCCGTCCCCATCTTTTGGGGTGTCCACCATGTATATGTCGATGACGAGGTGGTCTTCCAAAGGTCTCCGTAGGCACCGGTTCTTAGTAGTCTCCGCATCGCCGCCCATACCGCCGATGTCTTCGGAGTCGTAGTCGAGTACGCCGGTTAAATTGTCGACGGTAGCTACGGTGGGTGGTGGGTGGATCTGAATTTCTTCGTCATCCGTGTCCCAACCGCCCCGGCCGTAGTTCGCCAGGCTCTCCGGATAGCGAGAGATGCTTCAATGAATTTATGATATCGCCGAAGGGCGAGTGCTGAAAGATGTCCGCAGCGGTGAATTCCATGATCGGCGCCCAATCGGATTCGACTGGCAGGGGCGCAGGAGGTTCGGAGTCCGGCAGGGAGTCCCGCACCTAGGAGTCATGGACTTTATGCAGGACAAGGCAAGTGTTCGGCTCCACCGCCGTAGGAATTGCGGCTCCCGAGGTGGTGTCCAACCATCCGTCCTTGATTCGAGCGATCGGCTCCGGACTAAGAGTCGGAGCGGATCCGGGTGCGGCCTCCAAGGTGCTGTCCGGCGGCAGAGTTAGGTCATGCCCATCGTGATAGCGCGGCACGCTCGGCTGTGGCTCAGATCCATCGAGGATCAAGTCCCCGCGGATATCGGCCGTGAAGTTTAGGCTTCAAACCTGACTCGACGCCAGGGCGTAGCTTCGATCTGCTCCAGTGGCTGCGCGAGTTGGCCCGCGATGCGCGGTTACCAATCTGAAGATCTGTCCGGGAGAAAAGTCTCACCGGATTGCGCTGTTGTTGATGAAGAGGCCATCAAGCCTATCGGTGACGACACGAGGGAACTCTCAATGAAAGCACCAATGTCGGTGTCAAACCGCAGATCTCGGTAGGGGGTCCCGAATCGCGTCTAGGGCGGATGGTAACAGGAGACAAGGGACACGATGTTTACCTGTGTTCGGGCCCTCTTGATGGAGGTAAAACCCTACGTCCTGCTTGATTGATATTGATATTGTGGATGTTTACAAGAGTGGATCTACCACGAGATCAAGGAGGCTAAACCCTAGAAGCTAGCCTATGGTATGATTGTAAGGGTTGTTGTGATTGTTGTCCTACGGACTAAAGCCATCCGGTTTATATAGACACCGGAGAGGGCTAGGGTTACATAGAGTCGGTTACAATGGTAGGAGATCTACATATCCGTATCGCCAAGCTTGCCTTCCACGCCAAGGAAGGTCCCATCCGGACACGGGGGGAAGTCTTCAATCTTCTATCTTCATAGTCTTGGAGTCCGGCCGATGATGATAGTCTGGCAAATGATAGTTCGGCCGATGATGGTAGTCCGGCTATCCGGACACCCCCTAATCCAGGACTCCCTCACTCCTTTTTTTATTCTAGAAACAACCACACGCAAATATCAAGGTGTTGGTTACGTAGAAAAAATTTCCTGCAGTCCGTGCTCAACCCTCCTCTATCTCTCTTCTCAGCCAGCCAGCGGACGCGCGGAGCCCATCGTTTGTTTGCTCACATGCGGCCCCACATGTCAGTGAAAACGCAAGAGGACCCACTGAACCTGCACATCTTTCACCTCGACATGCTGGTGATGAAAAACAAATCCAATAAAGGCCTTCGGTGGCCGCTTTTGGAGTTAGTCAAGAGTAGTAAGATTCTATTTACAGTTTAACCCAAGATGCACATCTTGTGGCTTCAACTACCACTCTATTTTCTTTCATGACACGACACGGATGCCGGATGTCCCACGGTCGGCAAAAGGAGGAAGAACCCGACCAAATCTTTGGTTGTGCTCTCGGATTAGACTAGTTGTGCTAACTTAAAAATTTTATTGTGTACTCCCTCCGTTCCAAAATACTTGACTTCCATTTGTCCAAAAATGGATGTACCTATATACTAAAACATGTCTAGACACATATATATTTTGACAAATAGAAGGCATGTATTGTGCAACGGAGGGAGTAGAATGGATGCAAGTTTTTGTATGGCGAAGAAGAGTAAATCCATATATTGATAGAGCGTTGGAGTTGGCCATACAAGTGGGACCGCAGTTGAGGAAACCAACTATCGGCAAACCCCCACCTCGCCCGCCGCGCGATGGCTGAGTTCGAGAAACGATGAGGTTGAAGAACTAGCACGGACTCCAAGAAATATGGTGTCAGATGGAAGTTGTGCTGGTGGCGTGTGCCGTACTCCTGGACGTGAATGCTTGTTCTGGCCCATGCCACCCTACTACTCCTACTACTTACTATATAGTAGTACTAGTATCGAGGATTCGAGGTGCTGGTTACGTAGTACAATATGGCTACAGTAAAAACACCCGCACGATGCGCGAAGAATGTGAAGCTAGTACAAATAGTGTACTACTCCCTCCATTCCTAAATATAAGTCTTTGTAGAGATTTCACTAGGTGGACTACATACAGAGAAAAATGAATGAATCTACACTTAATATGCATCTATATACATCCGTATATGGTTCATAGTGAAATCTCTACAAAGACTTACATTTAGGAACGGAGGGATTACTATTGTTGAGTGGCCTCATCTGATCACCTGTTGCAATGCACGTACAATTATGGAGGAGGGAGAGGAAGAGTGTGCGACAGCAGTTCCAAATCGAGAGGGAAAGGCGAAGAGTCGGTGGACGGTTGCCAGTTTGCCACGGTTCACGAAGGGGCGCCCCGGCCTACACGTCGGTTCGGAAATACTCCTACTACTCGCCGGCGTCTCACTGATATGTTGGAACGGGACCACATGTCAACGAAACATGGTGTGTAATTTCTCGTGCAAAATGCGATCTGGCCGTGTTGGCCCGAGGTGCCGCATTAGTTTTTTTTTTGAAAGTTTGCCGCATTAGTTATCGACCTTTATTTTTTTTAACATGCAATCTGAATGGATAGCTCCTGTGGTCATCACACGTGAGCGAATATAGTGATGGTTGATTTGCCCGAGCAACTTATTACTGTGGGAATATGGGAGTACCAGCGGATTCAAGGAACAGAGAAATGATGGTTGCTTCGTCCGAGCAACTTACTGTGGCGAAGGTGGGGCTCTGTGATTTGACTGCTCACTAGTCATTACTACTGTGGTGCAACGACCGGGTGAATCTTTCCCTGAGTTGTGTTGTGCACTCAATATTGCTGCTTGGCAGGTGGAGCCGGATGAAGGATGTCCAACATGTCGGCGAAACGAAGTTGAATTGTTTCTGGCATTGCTATCAATCCTTTAGGATTTGTTTATATGTACGCATAATTTTGATGAAATGTACTGTGATGCTATGATGGTTTCAACTTCAGTTCCCGCAGGAAAAAAAGGTTTTAACTTGGGATTCATGTGTCTTGCCTCAAGATTATCTCGTTACAACATTCCATCAAATACAAATGAAACTACCATGGCTAATGCATCTCAATGGTTCGCAGATCAACGCCAATATTCACATCACAACTGAAGACAAAGTTGTGAGAAGGTGTACAAATAAAGAAAAAGTATATAATTGATCGATATTGTTCGTAGGCATGGCTCCATTTCCTTGGCACAGTGTTCATTGCTTGGCAGCTAGTTTCACCCAGCTCAGAGCCAAAAAAGAGGTGTATGAAGGACACCACAATCCGATCATTTTGTGCAGCTCCACTAAAATCGAGCGGACCATCCCTGTTTGCAAAGATATCCAACAAGGTGATTACAATAATAGTGGAACTAGATGATGAAACATAACACACATAAATAGAAGCCGATCACCTCTACGATCTCTTTAGGACTAACTTCTTGTTGGATAAAGATTAGGCACGGAGTTGGATGAGGAGGATAGCAAAACCAATCTCCCTTTCCCAGTCCCACGAATGTAAAAACGTTGTTCGTGTGACATTTTGGCGGAACTGCACAAAACACTCTTCGAAAAGTGATTTGTGCAGCTCACCAAAAGGTCGCAATAGCAACGAGGTGAAAATGGATAGCCCTGTTTGCAAAAGGAGGTCGAAGGAAACAATTACGCCCAATAACACGAGTTGAAGACACATACGCGACAAAAAAGAAGCATGTTCCATGTAAAAGGGAAAGATAGCACATGGTGGTTTATCAAAATGGTTTGAGGACGAGATTGCAAGATGGAAAGTACGCCGCCGAGATACGATTTAATAAAACAACTAAAGAAGATCCACATGCAGCAACGTGGGAAGATGGGCAGTGGAGCAAGGCCGGAGGAAGCTGTACCGAGGGTCGCGGGATGTTACTAGGAGGCGCCGCGGCGGGATCTGCCCATACTGCGGCAGCGAGCAAGTGGCGAAGGCCCTACCGCGCCGGAGCTTGGTCAGAGAGAATGGCGGGTACCGCAGATCGGGACGAGCTGCCTCAATGCCGTCGAACGGAGAGACGATGCACATCCTCCCTTTCCGCCGGCGGACGGGATGCGGCCGGATCATTGACCAATGCTGAGAGAGAGGCCACGACGGCCTTGTGTGAGATGGTGTGACGAGAGACAAAGCCATTTTTCCATTTTCCCCACGGCAATCGTTTTATATTCTAGGCGTGGTACCCGACCCTCCTTCGTGTAAACAACCGCTAAACGCGTCAAATTATCATGTGGGCTGCCTTTCCGTACAGAAACGAACTCCACCGTGTACCCGCACGGGTGTGGCCGGGAACGAGACGTGAGTACGTGCGTCCTGCGTGCACTTCTTCTTTAGGTGCAGGTACGTATGTGGGTGGGTGTGAGAGAGATGGTTTGTGCGAAACAGAGGCAATGTGTTGATGATATCTCAATCAGAAAAACGTAACATATGCAATGTGTGTGAAACGGAGTCATGGACGTGAGATATCGATAGAATTGAAAACAGGGATGAAGTGTGTGGCTGAGCGATCGATAAAGACTGCCATCAAATTTGTGTTTGCTCACGTTAAAGATACAGGGCGGCTGGCCTACTGGAATTTGAGAGGGAAGAGGTGCAGTTCTTCTCCGTGGCATGGATACCTACCTACACCGTTTAACTATCGGTGTGTGTGTGTGTGGGGGGGGGTAGAGACCAGTCGACTAGTATATGTGTGGGGAAGGAGAGAGACCTAGCTATGTACTGAGGGAGATCGATCGACATCCATGGATATGTGTAGCAGAGGAATAAGGTTGGGGAAAAGACAAAGGTAGAGCGTCAAAGGGTTGGTGGTGGAGTGGCGTCTCACAAATGGTGGGAGAGGCCTGCTAGACAAACGGAGGGTATGAGTGCAATATCAATAAGAGAGGGCGGGGGATGTCTGTCTGTCTATGCACGTGCGTGTGAGAGACGGGTTGGGAGGTATTCAAGGATGATGAGGGGAGAAGATATGGTTGTGGTAAGCATGCGTAACTACATAGGAAGATCAATCGTCGTGTGTCCGAGAAAAGGAGAGACATAACTAGCGAGGTAAGTGTATCGGTGCTTGGTGAAAACGAATTATAGTCAACCTGGCTATATGTAGAGAGATCAGTTCATATACACGCCTGCATGTGTTAGAAGCAAATAAGGTCCGGAGAGGCAGACAGGGGGAGAGGGTGTGGCTAGGAGGTGGTGCGAGAGGCCTACCATGTCGAGGGGGGAGGAGTGTGCGAGCATGTGATTAATGAAAAGAGGGGCGGGAGTGTGCACCTGTGTGGAATCGTATTGGACATATGTGGGCATG
This sequence comes from Aegilops longissima, assembly GCA_021605205.1. Lineage (NCBI taxonomy): Eukaryota > Viridiplantae > Streptophyta > Magnoliopsida > Poales > Poaceae > Aegilops > Aegilops longissima. The sequence continues at coordinate 74,578 of JAHIAM010002526.1, read as the reverse complement.
GACGGTGAGAAGAGAAGAGGGGAAGTATATATGTGTTTGTTGTAGGCACACTTGGCTAGAGAGGTATATCGACCGGTGTGTGCCAGAAAGAAGGAGCCGGGGGCCTACACACACCGCTGGTGGACGACCTAAAGAGAAATAATGAACGTGCGTGATGGAGGGGACGCTAAGGGTGTGTGAGGGGGCGGGCGTGTGCATGCACGATAGAAAGTTAGCGCTAGCTAGCTACAAATAGAAGAGGATCGTGAAGGTGTAAAAGACGAACAAAGATCATAATTTATTATAAAAAAGTGGATACAGATACTTGAAGAAGATATCATAATGTAGAACATTGATTATAATTTGGGCTAATGTGTGGCTTTTGCAACTCAGGTCTAAATACTTGTCATAATGTAGGGGGCGGGGCACTATACTTTGTGTGATAAACACGGTGTACGTATGGAACATGGTTTAGATTATGAATATATAGTTAGTACATCAAATGTACTATTATTTGGAATCAACATCAAGTGTATTCAAAAATAGAATTGAGTTCATGTAGTACACATAGTTCATATCTATCTCTATAGCAATCATGTGGTGTGTTATTAAGATAATACACGAATGATGGTTGAAGTTGGCAACAATCATGATTGTAGATTCTTATTGAAATAGAGAAACGAATTCAAATTTAGTTCAAATTGCAGCGGTAGTATAGACATTTGGAATGCACTAAAATGTTGGTATGAGTAGGTTACATGCATTATACATCAAGCGAAAAAATTTAATCGGACATAACATGGATTCATACTCCCTCCATATATATAGGGCGTAATGAGATTTTTAAGACCGCCTTTGACTATTGACAAGATTAATAGTACATGACATGCACAATGTGAAAATTATATCATTGAAAGAACCTTTCACAGATGAAGTTAACGGTGTGCTTTGTGTAAGTTGCATGTCATATATCATTGCTCTAATATTTGGTCAAAGTTAGCATCGAAAAACGTATTAGGCCCTATATAGATGGAAGGAGGGAGTAGCTTTGAATAGCATTTGTATAGTAAAACGGGGCAAGACTCTCTCTTTGTGTGATGTGAATAGTTTTATTTTTTTTTTGTTTTCTTTTTGGTTAAGGGAAGTGCGAATTGATTTGGTACGTACAAGTACAATATTACTACACATTAGGCTTGTCCCCAAAATTCAACCCGCTTCTTGTTATATCCCGAAAATTCAGATATCATGCTCCCAAAACTGGCGCCTTCACAACCCCCGCCTTGCTATCCCGAAATTACAACGCGCGCGAAAACTCCCTCCAGCTGCCAAATCCCGACACGCGAAATACCCCTTCTAACCCTGAGCCGAAAGGGCCGCTAGTTCAAATTGGTGGGGGGTACTTTTGTAACACACCCTACATTTTGGACAAGCGCGTCCCTAAGTCATGCTTCACCCCCTCCCATCGCCGCCTTTTCGCCATTCGAAATCCCAGGCCGCCATAACCTCTCCGCTCCAGCCGCGAAACCCCACCCTCCTCCGTCCGCCACGTCACCGCTGCCCAGCCGGAGCCTCTTCCCCGACGACGTCGTCCACCGCAACAGCTCGACGTCCCTCGTCCACCTCCCTAGATGAGGATCCGTCGTCCATCTCGTCGTCCTGCCGGTTCAGCCGCCCCGTCCTCCACCTCCAAGGAGCTGCTTCGACGATTGTCTCGTCTATCGCGGCTGCTCCATCCCCACAGCGCCGCCTTAACCTGCTCCACCAGAACCACAACATCCTCACCGACTCCTCGGACGAAGCCGAGGCCTACTCGGCGCCACCAAAGAGGTTGTACACTCATCGCATCGCACCTTCTTCTTAACTCGACCTCCCGGCGCCGATGATGCTCCATCCCGCACCCCCATGGAGCGACTACCTTGAAGCCGGCGCCGCGGGCGACATATCCACGGCGGCTCTCCCCCAGTGCAAGGCCCCTTCGGCGGCGATGTCCATACCAGCCGGATCTGCTGCTGCTGCTCCGGCTCTCGCTTCATTCATTTGCTACTAATGCTCGGCTCTCGCTCGATCGCTTCCTTCGCCCAGCTGCTGCTGCTCTCCCCTCGCTTGTCTTGCTGCTCTGCTCCGATTAAGCCACACTTGATCGACCGAATCGACTTTTGGGTCGATCGATTTTCAGGGGTTGGGAGAGGGGGGCTCACCGAGTTAAGGAAGAACCACCAGCGGGACGGGGCTCACGGAGAGGTACCCCACTATCTATCTTAGGGTTCAGGGTGGGGGGGGGCCTAGAGGGCTGGCAGGGCGGCGGTGGCGAGTTGTTTGGGCGGCGAGGCGGCGCTGGGCTGGCATGGCGAGGCCGGTGGTGGTGGCGGCTCGAGGGGTGCAGGTTGAAGATGAACTGCAGCCCTCCCTAAACTACATGTCAAGTGCCTCTCTGCTACCATTGCATTCAGTTTCGACAGTAGCATTCAGAATCCACAGTAAATTTCAGTTTCGACAGTTAAGTTCAGAGTCAACAGTTTTTACCTCATCTATTGTAGTCAGGTGGTTTTTGGTGATGTTAATTTTACATCCATTTTACATCATCTATTGGAGATGCTATTAGAATCCCACTTGAGATTGACTATGTATGTCTTGTGCTGCTTCAGCCTTGACGTCTTACGGCTCACCGGAGCTGCTCCAACGACGAACGATCCATCACAACAGAGCGCAGCCACGGGCGCCGTCTCTGATTCCTCGATATTCCTCCACACCTCCGACAGCCACCTCTGCCTCAACTACTTCAGCGATCAACCCAATGATGCTGAGGTCGACACGGCTACGGCAAAGCGGTTGTACACTTGTTGCATCACTTATTACTATACATTCACGTCGATCCATTAGGGCTATTTTGGTTCAACGGAAAAACATAGCAATAGGGAATTTTCAATGGCACTCTACTATTCAATTATTCATGCATTTTGTTGAAAGGAATGAAGCAAACATCCACCGGACCTACTTTTCAAAATCCTATGCATGAAAACAAGACCAAGTGCATTAGTGCGAATAACATTCTAACTGTACACGCTTTCATATGGTTTCACTTTATTTTGGCCATGTTTCTTTGCATTCCTCTGCTCTTCCAATTCCTGTAAACCAAACACCCAAGTTGATGAAAATCCTGTGTTTACAAATGCTCTGCTTACCATGTGCATTTTCCTATCCTATTCGGTGTTTTTCCTATCCCTGCATTTTAAGAATCATGCAAGCCAAATGAGCCCTTACAGAATTACTTGATTCATGTGTGCGTGTCGAAGGGAACTTTGTGTGGTTTGTCCTGCTCCTGCCATGACGTCGTCCACCTCACCTGAGCTGCTCCATCGATAGAAGCATCCACCAAACTAGACATCACGACTCCTGACCGTCTTTCGCCGCCTCATATCTCCTTCCCTGCCGCCGCACCCACCGCAGCAACATCACCATCATCGACTCAACAGATGAACCCGAGGAGTACACGGGTCCACAAGAGAGGTCGCACTCTTTTGTTTCGCTTATGTTATGCATTGCTTAAACTTACCTACTAATTTATCGTCTGTTCAGCTCTTGGACTCCCAAGTCAGTCCAAATTAATGTTCAAACTTGAGTTCTAAATTAGTTGTGGGGCACATATCGAGGCAGCAATGAATAGTATGTCATCTAATATCTGGTTCACCTAGGGTATGCGTATGTTGTTCATCTTGGGTGGGAAACAAATAGTAAAGCAATCATCATCTGTCTTTTTATTAATTTAAAGCAATCATCAGCCTGCTATCATTATTTTGGATCCATCCACCGGTTGTTACCATCACTCTAAATTTTGCATGCTCTCCTTACATAATCTCACCATATTTTTTCGTATGCATGTCGATATTGTACACAGTCATGCTGAACATGTAGAGAAAAGACAAGAGTTTTATGCAATACAATGTCATGCAGACATCTCTCCATGGTGGGTTCAATGGCAAACCCTCCCCACCCTCTCCATATTGTAATCCAGAGGAAGATATCTGTTACGAGGCGGATTAGCACGCACCGACCACTCCTATTTACCCCCAAGGTGTTTTCTCTACCTTGGCATGATGATGTTAGTCATATCATGCATATGTTGCCTTGCAGTGCCTACTTTTGACATCATATATGTCATCTGCTTAGTTTAGACATGTTCTGTAATGCCACATGTTTAGTTTCTATATCATATATGGGAATTATGTAGTCTCATGTCTTTTAGCCAGCCATAATATATGTGAAATGTGCAATGCCATCCTGTTTAACTAGGCATCATATATTTGAATGATATCTTGTCCATACTTTTCTTCATTACATTTCCATTTGTCGATAATGTTTGTACATTAAACTACTCTTCCTGTGAATCAACCATTTGGGTGGGAGATGGAAAAATCTGGAGTGAAAACAAGGCCTTCAGAGCAGATAGTGCTACCTATCGAAGCAGATCTCTTGTTGGGTCCCGGTAGCTCCTTAGAGATGGATTCAGAGACATATGACCAGTCCTATTCCCCCACTGAGGTGTATGCTCTAACTTGGCACGGTTATACTGCTCATATCATGCATACGGTGTCTTGCATTGCATAGTTTAGACATCATATACACAATATTCAACACCATGTTCTTAGTTTAGACATCATATCGAATGCCCTCTGTTTAGCATATAAATCACATATGTGAATCAAATGATGTGATCCTGATTACTTAGATAACATGTAGGTGAATTATGTCATGCGATCATGTTTAGTTATTCATCATATCTTTGAATTATGTTATGCTATGCTATCTAGTTTAGATAGACATCATATATGTGAAATTATGTCATGCTATCCGTTTTAGTTAAACAATATACATGTCAACTATTTTTTGCCCTACTTTTTCCACACTATCTATTGCATCTGTCTCTCATACAATGTCTGTACATTCAACTATGTTTCCTGTTTATCAGCCATTTGAATTGGAGCGGGTGATGCCAGTATCTAGCGGACTAAAAGCACGGTCTTCAAATAAAACAGTGCTACCTCTTGGTGGAGATAGCACCCCGGTTGTACATGCACAAGAACCAGCCCTACCACACATAACCCAAACTCTCGCAGATTGTACCCCAACTACGATGGACAGAGAACCAGCTTCACCCAATCTAACCCGAACCCCAGCCGATAGTAACCCAGTTCCTGTTGACATAGCACCATCTCCACCACAGAGCTCCCAAACAAGAGCAGTTAGTAAGGTAGCTCCAGTGCCCAAAGGACCAGTACTATCACGGAGAACCCCAACTCCACCAGTTAGTACGCCTATTCCTGTGGAGGAAGCACAACCAGCTAGTCGTAGTTTAGCATCTATCGCATTTGCTGTTGTTAAATTGTATGTGCGTATCTTCCCATCTTGGAAATATTATATCAAGATGAAGGAAAATGCCATTCAGGTGTTTGTCCAGGAGTTATGTGTAAGTAATGTTATTCATGGCAATTACTTTGCTTCGTCCCATACATTCTACCTCCATGATGGTTATAATACAGCAAAATTTCCCATTTTTCTCTAAAGAGAAGGACCGATTTGGAAACTCAGGATGAGCTAACCTGTGCTTATACCTTTGCTATCTTCAAGAATGCTTGGTGGCACTTCACCGGCAAAGAAACTCATCAAATTCCATTATGTTCTCCTGAGACACATTTACTGGACGATGATTGGGAACACCTTGTTCTGTACTGGTCCCGAACCAAGAATGTGGTAAGGTCTATGAGCTCATTTTCTATTTTTAAGTATTATATTCTTGCGTCTTAATGTACTCTGTTCATGTAGAACAAGTGCCTAAACCTGAAGAACAACTGTTCTAATTTAAGATTCCATTGCTATCATAGTTCAAAAAGCACTAGGCGTTAATTGTGTGTTTTTCCACCGCCTTGCGCTTTACTGACCAAAGCGCATGCTTATGCGCAGTTATGCACAGATTAAGCGTAGTTATGCGCAATGCGTTTTGCCAACGCCTAGAGCCTAGGCGCGCTTAAGCGCTCGCTTAGGTTCGCCTTTTTTAACTATGATAGCTTTGCTCTTGTATCACTGTATTTACTGATACAAAATTATTTTTAAATTGAAGGATCCAACCGAAACTCCAATGGCACAGCAGGTATGTTCACGCATGTTTCTTTAACAGGTTTGCTCTTATCAATAGCTCTTTTGATTTCAATTTCAATTGTGTATACAGTTGACTTTCATATCATGCACATTACTAGCATCTCAACAGAGCCAATAGTGTTGTTGTACATGTAGACCCGTGGTACCCATCTGAAATCTTGTTGTGCCGTGTAGTTTCCCACGCTTTGTATTCTTTCACTGTTGCTTTGTCTTGAACTGATATGATTTGAACCGTGTCTCTATTTTGATTTGGCAAGACAATGCAGTGACCATAGGACATAGATATATGTTTGTTTTATGCTTTTACTATGTACTAGTACTTGGCAATAGAAGATTTGGTAGTTTAATCTTGTCCACCTTTCTAATGAACTGGTTCACCGAAATGAGTTTCATATACTAGTACATGCTAAACTTGTTATGTGTCTGCTTGTTTCTTCTTTTAGAATGCTGACAGAATATTGGGGAAGAGTGCCTTATTAAGCAATGGTAAAGGAAGTAATGCAGATAAGGTTCAGGATAGTGACACATCCTTGTTGGTCTTCAACAAAGCTAATAAAACAGCTAAGGAAGACTATCTTGAAGACAACGAGACAACCCCAAAGTCCTGTCTTGGTTTAGTGTTCGAGTTACTGGCCACTACCGCTTGCACAAGCTATTCAAACTCACTGTCTGAATCAGTTCTGTTTCTTGAGTCTCAACTACAAGCTGAAAGACATCGATCAGTTGTGCTGCGACAAGAAGTGGAAGGACTGCGGAAGTCCCTGGAGCATTCAGATGCATACTTTCTGGTGCAACATCAAGCGTTGGAGGATTTTAGCGCCAAACAGGACAAAGCTAATCAGCTTGCTAAGCTTATTGCCAGCATGGTGGATACCCAGGATAACATTTCTTGAGCTCTTCTGAAGTTGTTTCAGTTATGCTCTTGTTTTGCTGCCGCGTTTATTTGCACTGGTGGCCAATTTTGATAGCCGGTGTATGTAATATGCTGCTTTGTTCCCTATATTTGAACTGGTGGCGAACTTTTGATGCCCAGTGGATGTAATATGTGTAATAGCGGTAATAGGCTAGCATTAATTGCTTGCTTATTTATTTCCTTATTGTCTTGTTTAGTTGTTTGCTTGTAGTCACTGCAGTTCTTTTTCTGTGTTTTTCTAGTGGCCACAATAGCCTATTTTTGGTAACTAGGCCAAAATAATTATGGCAACACACGGACTGTTGTAACCATGGGCCTCCTGCAGTCAGATGATCCATGGGCCTTCGTCCATTGTAGGATCCATTGGCCTTCTATACGGGCCGTAGGATCCATCGGCCTTCTATACGGGCCTTAGGGTCCATGGGCCTTCTACGGGCCGTAGGGTCCATGGGCCTTCTACGGGCCGTACGATCCATGGGCCTTCTACGGGCCGTACTCGTGACGCCCCAAGACCGGAGCTTCAGTTGCCTTCCAGGGTTTCCGGGTTTCGTCGTGTGTTTCGTTTGGTTCTTTGCATTCATCTTTGGTTCTTGTGCATTGCATCATGTCATTATGCAACCCATTTTTAAAACTCTTCTAAATAAATTGCATGGATCTTCGGTCCATTTAAATCGAGGGAAGGGTGACTTCTCTTTATAACATATTCTCCCAATATTATGGAGCTATATAAAATTATTCCATTTATTTGGAATTGATCATAACACACTTACAAATAAATCCCATGCCTTTTCTGCTCCGAATTGACCTCAAAACCTTGCCAATATTTCTTTCATCATTTTCCGGAGCTCCACCAAAAATCCTCAACATTTTTGGACCTCCCCAAACCTCACTTCCTATTCAAATCATTTGAATTTAATTCAAATGAGTTTGAATTTACATATTGCAATCTTGCCACTTCTATTTTTCTGTGGTCATGCTTATTTTTATGAGTCCAGAAAAATTGTCCTCGTTCCCAAATTCTTCCCCTAACCTCCCTTTCTTTTCTTTCTTATCTTTGTTTTTTTTTCTCTTAGTGAGGGAGAGAAGAGAGCCTGCAGCCCAGCCGGCCTCTAAGCCCAAAGCCCAGCCGGCGCACCCACCAGCTCTAGCCCTAGCCCGATCGATCCCATCGCTCGATCCCCATCTCCCTCGCAGCCTCACTCTCCCGATCCCATCGCCCCTCCTCTCGATCCCTCTCCCATCATCCTCCTCCTCCGCTGCCACACGCAGAGGAGTAGAGCACCGCCCGGCCTCCACAACACCACCGGGCGGCCAACTCCGACAGCCCTCCGTCATCTGCGCCCGCCCCGCTGCCTTCTTCAGCCCGCCCATCTTCTTCAGCGCTCGAGCATGAGCTCGTCCGCGCCCGCCTCCTCTTCTCTGTGTTCAGACGCCATGGCCTCGGCCTCCTTCCACGCGCCATGTCCGCCTCACCTCCGCTGCTCCGCCCGTACCGATCCTCTGCACCTTCCCGTCGGCCCTGCTCCTTCCCTCGCCGTCCCGACCAGCAGCAGGAAACCAGGAGCTCAAGCCCTGCCATGGCCGCCGCCCGTTCGTCGCCTCCGGCCGGATCCAGCCTCCCCTCGAGCACCCGAGGCCCTGCGAGCCTCCCGCTCGCCCGCATCTGCCTCTGCTTCGTGCCACTCATCCTTGGCGCCATGGCCTCTGCCTCCTTTGGATGACCCGTGGCTGCCGTGCCCTGTTGTGCGTTCTCTCCGCTGCCGGGCACTGTTGACGTCAAGACCGTGGGTGCCAAGTTCGTCTTCCACTATCATCTCCGAGGATTTCTCCAAGTACCGCACCGGACGCCAAGTACGACTACACCATGGTGATACGTGAACAACTACACACCTACAACTAGTGTACCTCTACATCCTAGAATCGCGAAGTACCGCACCGAAACGCAAGTACAACAAGGAACCCCGAAGGACTTGGATGCGCCAAGTTCCTCTTTGTCCACGATGATTACGCAAGACCCCGAGATCGACTTCGCGGACTCACAAGTACCATGACGACCGCCAAGTTCCACTACCGGTGAACGTTTTGGAATTGCCAAGTCAGACTACAACGCGAAGACCATGTACCTCTACCGTCGCGAGTACCTCTACCGTCGTCCCGAAGACGTTGGATTCATCAAGTTCCTCCCCGAAAACGAACGTGTACAACTACCGTCGCCATGTGAACAACGACTTCCACTACGCCGTGTACGACTACTTCCCTCGACGATCATCGCGAGAACGTCTACTTCCCTCTACGAAACGCATTCCGCCCCGAACGCACGCTTCAAAGGTATAACCCCGAGATGCCGCCCGTGAACGAATGTGTGTTGTATGAGATGCTCGTGTTTGCACCGTGCCCGTTTGTCCTTGCGATGCCCCTCTTTTGCCATGCCACCGTCCCGTGGGAACCCGGAATCCGGGAGCACCTCACCATCCTTGCATGACACGCTCACGCCCACTTCTTTTGCACCGGTATCTTCATGAGCTACCGGAACCGATATGTTGCCGTGGCATCATTTTCGGATATGTTGCCGTGGCATCATTTTCGGATATGTCGCCGTGGCACCATTTCTGTTTCGCCGCCGTGGCACCCTTTTCATTCCGCCATGGCGACTAATGCCTCGTATCATGCTCATGTTAACGTTGCATAAAACTTGCACATGTCATCCGCATTATGATAACAACATTTAAATGTTTATAATTGTTGTTTGCATTAATTTGCTTATTTGCCATGCTAAAATGATTTATTTCATAACTAAATAACCGTAGCTCGGATTTAAATAAATTATATATGTAAATGGGGTAGAAAAATGCATAGATTAACATGGTGCAGTTTATTTTCCTGTTTAACAACAATAAAATATGTTTTAGGGCAGAACAGTACCGAATCTAAAATATGCATATGGGGTTTTACCGGAATTGTTGTTTGTTATCTCCGGCCTCATTTAAATTTGCCTAAATAGTTAGTTTACTTATGCTTCACCTCTTGCCATATTTAATAACATTTAATATTGTTTGGTAACCTAACCGAGAGAGAACTAAATATTTGAATGTGGTGTTCCGTCAATATGCAACTCGTTGCATATTGGGCTCCATTTAACTTGTAGTTTTGTTTGTGCATATTGCCATGCTATGCTATTTAAACCTGACATGCATCATACTTGATTGTGCATCATGCCATGTTTATGATTGTGTGGTTACTATGTTGTTTGTTTCTTTCCGGGTTGCTTCTCTCGTTAGCTTCGGTTCCGTTCCAGAGTTGTGAGGATTCGTTCGACTACGTCCGTTTGTCTTCTTCATGGACTCGTTCTTCTTCCTTGCGGGATCTCAGGCAAGATGACCATACCCTCGAAATCACTTCTATCTTTGCTTGCTAGTTGCTCGCTCTTTTGCTATGCCTACGCTACGATGCCTATCACTTGCTTATCATGCCTCCCATATTGCCATGTCAAGCCTCTAACCATCCTTTCCTAGCAAACCGTTGTTTGGCTATGTTACCGCTTTGCTCAGCCCCTCTTATAGCGTTGTTAGTTGCAGGTGAAGATGAAGTTTGTTCCTTGTTGGAACATGGAGATGTTGTTCCTTGTTGGAACATGTTTACTTGTTGGGATATCACAATATATCTTATTTAATTTTAATGCATCTATATACCTGGTAAAGGGTGGAAGGCTCGGCCTTAGGCCTGGTGTTTTGTTCCACTCTTGCCGCCCTAGTTTCCATCATACCGGTGTTATGTTCCCGGATTTTGCGTTCCTTACGGTTGGGTGATTTATGGGACCCCTTGACAGTTCGCTTTGAATAAGACTCCTCCAAAGAAGGCCCAACATTGGTTTTACCATTTGCCACCTAAGCCTTTTTCCCTTGGGTTCTGCAGACTCAAGGGTCATCTTTATTTTAACCCCGGACCAGTGCTCCTTGAGTGCTGGCCCAAACCGAAGCGATGTCCGGCGCCCCAGGCAATCAGGTCTATGCCAACCCGACGTCTGCTCATCCGGTGTGCCACGAGACCGAGATATGTGCAGCTCCTATCAGGATTTGTCGGCACATCCGGCGGCTTTGCTGGTCTTGTTTTATTCTTTGTCGAAATGTCTTGTAGTCCGGGATTCCGAGATCGATCGGGTCTTCGGTAGAAGGAATATCCTTCGTTGACCGTGAGAGCTTATCATGGGCTAAGTTGGGACACCCTGCAGGTATTATCTTTCAAAGCCGTGCCCATGATTATGAGGCAGATGGGAATTTGTTAATGTCGGTTGTAGAAAACCGAAGTTGATCTTAATTAAAATACATCAACGGCGTGTGTAACTGTGATGGTCTCTTCTCGGCGGAGTCCGGGAAGTGAACACGGTGTTTGGAGTTATGTTTGACGTAAGTAGTTTCAGGATCACTTCTTGATCATAGTTGTTCGACCGTGCCTTGCTTTCTCTTCTCGCTCTCTTTTGCGATTGTAGCCACCAGATATGCTAGTCGCTTGCTGCAGCTCCACCTCACTACCCTATCCTACCTTTAAGCTTAAATAGTCTTGATCTCGCGGGTGTGAGATTGCTGAGTCCCCGTGACTCACGGATACTTCCAAAACCAGTTTGCAGGTGCCGATGAAACCGTGCAGGTGACGCATCCGAGCTCAAGGAGGAGCTCGATGAAGACCTTGTTCATTGTGTTGTTTCGTTTCAGTTGATTAGTAGTGGAGCCCAGTTGGGACGATCAGGGATCTGTGTAGCATTTGGGGTAGTCTTCTTTTATTTTGGTTCCGTAGTCGGACCTTGATTGTATCTATATGATGTAATGCTTTACTCATGTATTGTGTGAAGTGGCGATTGTAAGCCAACTATGTATCTTTTTCCCTTATGTATTACATGGGTTGTGTGAAGATTACCTCACTTGCGACATTGCTTTCAATGCGGTTATGCCTCTAAGTCGTGCTTCGACACGTGGGAGATATAGCCGCATCGAGGGCGTTACAGTACTATCCATGGGCCTCATACGGGCCGTAGGATCCATGAGCCTTCTACGGGGCGTATCATCATTTCGCCAATCATGGGTCGTACTATTTGTGGACCATAACGGGCCGTTAATAGGCCGTATTTGATAACTCTATGAAAATAGCCCAACGGGTTTTTTTGACATGAAAACGACCCAACGTATTAACGGTCCGCAAACGGGCGATTGTAACGACGGGCTGAATTTGGCCCTACAAGCGAAAAATGGCGATGAACGGGCGTATGTAACGAATGCTGCAAATGAGCCCAAGAATCAATGGGCCCTAAGAAGGCGAAGATAACTTGGGCTGGAAACGACCCAATGGAATAACGGGCCGTTAATGGGTATAAAGTGATACACTGTTCATTACGGGCCAGTTTCACCACGAGCCGTTAATGGGCCAAGAGTTACAAAGGTCCTCATATGGGCCGAAAGAAGTCATGGGCCACACATGGGCCGAAAGTTAAAAAGGGCTGAATCATATGGGACGGCCCAGATGATGCTACTGGGCCTAATTCGGATAGGGCGTAACGGGCCCTGGGTTAGCGGGCTGTAAATGGGCTATATGCGAACATGCCGTTAACAGGCTTTCCATGGGCCGGGCCGCCACCTTTTGACCAAGTCAAATGGGCCAGCCTTTTCACAGGAATGGGCCTCTGTTGGGCCGTGCCACGTGTCGCCGTATCATAGGCGACTTCGGTCTAATGAACAGATGACATCTGTCCCAATGGTGAGCCGACACGTGTTTCCTCCAGCCAATGATGATTTTACACGTGGAAAATCCCCATTGGTCGGGGCTGTTAACGGGTTATCGGATCCAAAACCCGACCTGATAGCTTAACGGCGTTCGTTACGGTGGATGCCACGTGTCGGTCACCCTTGAAGAAAGCACTTCGGACGCGCGATTTATCGTCACGAAGTGGACACTTCGTGATGATAATTTTAGTAATGTCATGGAACACTTCTCGACAACCACAGTATGACTATCTTGATTCTTTCATAAATTTGTCATGGATGTACATGCATGACAAAAAACGCGACCTACTGTGACAAACATGTATCATCACAGAAGTGTATTTTTTGTAGTGTAACTGGCCCCCAGTCCAGCCCCTTGTTGACCCATGACGCCAGTTGCGGTCGAGGGCCCGAGCGGAAGGCGGGGGCAGCCACCCACTTTGTACCTCGGGGAGCTGTGACGTAAAACCACTCCTGCTGCCATAAGTTGGACACCTCCGGGAAGGAACCCTTTGGCTATGGAGCATCAGCGCCTTTGCTTATTATAGCACCTCCGCATTTTGCGTGTCGCCCATCGATCGTCTTCGGCTTCACGTTGAAGGTCTTGAGCCATAAGCCGAAGTGTGGGGTGATGCGGAGGAAGGCCTCACACACAACGATAAACGACGAGATGTGAAGGATGGAATCTGGGGCTAGATCATGGAAATCGAGCCCGTAATAGAACATAAGCCCTCTAACAAAGGGATCAAGACTAAAACCTAGCCCTCGGAGGAAGTGGTAAACAAATACGACACTCTCGTTGGGTTCGGGAGTGGGGATGACCTACCCTTGAGCAGGCAGCCTGTGCAGGATTTCGCGGTCGACACAGCTTCCCTTAGCTTCTTGATGTCCTCCTCTGTGACAGAGGAGGCCATCCACCGACCTTGAAGGTTGGATCCGGACATGTTTGAAGGTCCGAAGCGCTTAGCCTGAGCCTTGGGTGTTGGAACTCGAGGTGGGGGAAGGGAAGGATCGAGCGTGAGAAGAAAAGGATAGGCCTTGGCCCCTTTATAAAGAGGGCGAATATCAAGCGTCCTCCGCGTGGCTGTTTGGAACTTGCCTAAAATCGAGGAGTCATACTAACAAGCACGATTGGGTTACCCACACCCGTATTGATGAGAATCCCGTGATAAGGGGACACGATCTCTGCTTCGACAAGACGTGCCAATGAAACCACCTCGCAACAGTGGCAGGCTGGGAAAAACGGTTCATAACGACTGGACCACGGCAGGATGTCATGTTATGAAAAGTTGTTGGCAGATTAGATTTGTGGAATATTATACTCTCTACGGTGGTATGTGGAATTTGTTTTACAGAGCCGGACACAATCTTTGTGTTCAAAATCTTCTATGAAGTATTCGGAGAAGGAACCCGCCTTGCAATGCCAAAGACAATCTGCGCGCCAGACTCATCGTCATTGAAGCCTAGTTCAGGGGCTACTGAGGGAGTCCTGGATTAGGGGGTCCTCGGACAGCCGGACTGTATACCTCGGCCGGACTATTGGACTATGAAGATACAAGATTGAAGACTTCGTCCCATGTCCGGGTGGGACTCTCCTTTGCGTGGAAGGCAAGCTTGGCAATTCGGATACGTAGATCTCCTCCCTTGTAACCGACTCTGTGTAACCCTAGCCCCCTCCGATGTCTATATAAACCGGAGGGTTTAGTCCATAGGACACAACAATCATAATCATAGGCTAGCTTCTAGGGTTTAGCCTCTACGATCTCATGGTAGATCAACTCTTCTAATACTCATATCATCAAGATCAATCAAGCAGGAAGTAGGGTATTACCTCCATCGAGAGGGCCCGAACCTGGGTAAACATTGTGTCCCCTGCCTCCTGTTACCATCAGCCTTAGAGCATAATTCAGGACCCCCTACCCGAGATCCGCCGGTTTTGACACCGACATCTGGTCCCGGCAATACGCCATATTTCGGCTCCACCCACTTCAAAAATCGCTCCCTTGTGGTTGCGCGGGACAAGACAAAATAACCTTCTCCACAGATCAAAAAGGGCCTCACAACCCAGGAATAGTTCGCATAAGGCAACGTAGCCTGCGATATGTAGGATGGAGGCTGGGGTAAAATTGTGCAGTTGGAGGCCATAATATTCCAGAAGCCCTCAGGGGAATGGGTGAATTGGAAATCCCACGCCCCTTAGCAAATAGGGGACGAGGCACACTCGTTCCCCCGCAGATGGATTGGGGAAATCCCCCGCCTGGGTTTTGTCGTTGAAGGAGGCCAACCCCGCTCGAACAGGGACCAGATCTACAGGAGGGAGAAATCCCTGCGTTGGCAACTTCTACAATTGACCATGGGACACAGAGCACCTCTCCCACTTGCCTTTCTCTAGGTCAGAACGGGAGGAGGAGCTGAGAATGTTAGCCATGTTGGAATGGTCTTTCCTGGCAATCTTTGAGGATTTTTCTCCGCGTGATGCCAAATGGATCTGAGACCCAATCTCTTTAAATAGACACTCTTTCTTGCATGGCCGGGGTGTTATTTGCAAAAAATACCCTGACCATCCGCATTCACCCGACATGTGGAAGCTGAAGTTATAGATGCACGGAAGCCGAGGGATGCATCATTGAATTATAAGCCGAATACATTACTTGGAAGTCGTCGAAGGAGGAACCCGCCTTGCAATGCCGAAGACAATCTGCGCACTGAACATCCCATCATTGAATCCTGGTACGGGGCTACTGAGGGAGTCCTGGATTAAGGGGTCCTCGGATGTCCGGCTTGTTAGCCATGGGCCGAACTGATGGGACCACACCCATGTTCGGAAAGGACTCTCCTTGGCATGGAAGGCAAGCTTGGCGATCGAATATGTAGATTCCTTTCTTTGTAACCGACCTTATGTAACCCTAAATCCTCCCGGTGTCTATATAAACCGGAGGACTTAGTCCGGAAAGGAGATACTCATTACCATAGTCATATAGGCTAGACTTCTAGGGTTTAGCCATTACGATCTCGTGGTAGATCAACTCTTGTAATACTCATATCCATCAAGATCAATCAAGCAGGAAGTAGGGTACTACCTCCATAGAGAGGGCCCGAACCTGGGTAATTATCGTGTCCCCTGTCTCCTGTTACCATCGACCTTAGATGCACAGTTCGGGACCCCCTACCCGAGATCTGCCGGTTTTGACACCGACACACATCTCCAACAACGCAGGATTCATAATGTCTTACCCGAGTATCAGGACCCATTGCTAGTGCGTAAAGGGTATCATCAACTGCCTGCCCCATCCTCCCGCATCTTCTTAACCTATGGTTAGAAAATAGACAAGCTGATCATCTTATGTACTCAATATATTAAAAACGACGAAGGTAATTCAAAAGCTTACATGGCTCTTGAACCATTTCGCAAATCCTGCCATAACCAGTTTGGCAATGTTTCTTGGATTTTGCGGCAGTAACTCCTTTTTATAGATGCTGCACAACAGAGTGATCGCGTCAAACATCTAAATATATAAGAATGTGCTGCAAGTTTAGTAGATTACGATGTATAAGCTGCAGTACTTAGCACTTAATTGATATAAGGTAGTATCTCAGGAGAGTTATTCAACACATACCAAACCATTTTGTCCAAATCTTTAGGTTTGTCCTCTTGTCGATTCTTCCTTGTAACTCGAACAGAATAATTGAAAACATTCAGCCCGGGATTGTCTTCACCCACCTCTTTGCTAAGCTGATCAGCTATTTCAATGTATTTTGAGCAGAATGTCAACGCTTCTGTAGCAATGTAGGCCTCTGCAATGGAACCCTCAGGTCTAGCTCTGTTCCTAACATAGCCCTTGAAAGTGCCTAGCCGCCTTTCAATTGGGTACATCCAGCCATACTGTACTGGACCTCTAAGTAGTGCCTCATCAGGTAGATGAACAGCCAAATGCACCATCACATCAACGAAGGTTGGAGGACATATCTTCTCAAGGTCGCATAGGATAGTTGGTATCTTGTCTCTAAGACGCTCCAAAGCATCTACCCTGATATTTCTACTGCGGAGTTCCCTGAAGAATTGTCCCAACTCTGCAACTGCTCTGTACAAGTCAGGGCGGCCCAATTCTCTAAGGATAACAGGTAAAACCCTTTGAAGTAGGGCGTGGCAGTCATGAGTTTTCAACCCTTGTACCTTGTTTCCATCTCAGACCGACTCTCCTTTCGTGGTTGGAAGCAAATCCATGTGGGAATCTCACACGTGTGAGGACCTCACATAACTCTTTTCTTTTACCTTGTCCAAGACGTACACAGCTGGTGCCATATCCCGTGGTTTACCTTCATCTTCCACCTGCAAATCCTTTCTGATACCAGGTGTGTCAAATCAATCCTAGATTTTAAGGTATCTTTCGTCTTGTCTTTAATATTAAGAAGTGTGCCGATAATGCTGTCACATATATTTTTCTTGATGTGCATCACATCAAGATTATGCCGCAGATCCAAATCTTTCCAATACCCCAAGTCCCACAAAGTGGACCTGCGGGTAAACAATAATCTCTCTTCTGCCCTGCCACGCTTCCTTTTCCCGCTACCATTACCAGGATGGTTTCCTGGTGTAATATGCCTGACCTTCTCTAATTGCACTTGCAACTCATCGGCGGTGAGCCTCTTTGGTGCATCACGGTTTTCATGCTTTGCATTGAACACATGTCTTCGGTATTTTGTAGGATGCGGCTTGTCCCTGACAAGGAAACGGCGGTGTCCAATGTAACAGATCTTGCTAAGTATTGCGTATGACAGCGGATTCCTGTCACAGCGAACACATGCATTGTAACCATGTGTTGTTCGCCCTGACGTAGTGCCCAAAGCCGGATATTCATGGATGCACCAAATTATAACAGCATGCAGAAATAAATTAGCTGGTGGGCTGCTATATAGGTATCGAGTGAGAACACCCCTCCATTGCTGTTGAAGTTCCTCCATAAGAGGCTCCATGAATAAATCAAAATCCTTTCCAGGACTTTTTGGACCTGGGATGAGCAAGGCCATCATGTAGTTTGATTCTTTGGTGCAGACATTTCGAGGCATGTTGTAAGGGATAACAAGCACTGGCCACATGCTATATGTGGCACTCTGGTGGCCAAATGGGTTAAATCCATCTGAAGCTAAGCCAAGTCTAATGTTACTCGGGTCAGTAGGAAACTTTTTGTGTTTCTAATTGAAGCTTTTCCACTCACTACCATGAGATGGATGGCTCATTACATTCTGATCTCTGTACTCCTGGTTCCTAGAATGCCACGGTACATCCCCTCTTGTTTCAACATCATGAAACAACCTCTGCAATCTTTGTGTAATTGGAAAATATCTCAGAACATTATGAGGAATCCGCTTCACAGCATCGCCATCCTTCCATCTTGATGATTTGCATTTCTCGCATTCACTTAAGTTGGCATAATCTTTCCGGAACAAAACACAATTATTCTTACAAACATGGATATCATATCCAATTCCAACTGCACGATGGAAATTCTTCATTTTACTATAGGTGTGTGGAAGCTCAGACGCATCTGGGAAAGCTTTGCGGAAAGCAGCCAACATCGCATCAAATGATTTGTTGGTTATCCGCTCAGATGTCTTCACTTGAAGAAAGGTGACCGTAGCTGAGAAGACTGATAGCTTATTTCATGGGGTGACAGCCATGTTGCATTGTTCCAACATGCGGGCCCACCGTTTTTCTTCTACAGGTGAAAGTTCACGAAATGCACGAGCATTTCGTAGCATTGTTTCAATGTTGGTCAAACTCACTGGCTCCGCCACCACCACCTCCTCCTCCTCTTCCACCTGAGCATCAGGCAGATCAAGATGGTGATCTGCTGCTTCCCGGTAGTCAGTAACATTGACGTTCACAGCTTCACCATGATGAACCCACCTAATATATGTAACCGACATCCCATACAAGTGTAGATGATTTTCACAGTTGACTGGGGTCTTGTAACTGAATTCATACAATTGCTACACGGGCAGAGCACATCTGATTCCGGACCACCGTACTTAGCTCTGATAAAGTTCATGAAGTTTTCAACCCCCTCGACATATGCAGCGGAGAATCTTCGAGCAGAAGTTATACAAGTCTTGTCCATCTGCTAGACATACAAATTAGTTCTTCTACTAGATATTACAGGAAAAACATATATGCTTTTTTATGAAGTCCAGAAAAAATACCTAGGTTAATGTCTAAAGCTATGGCAAGATATTTGGACGAGCAGATCTAAGTAACGTAATATATGTAAAGCTAATTCAGCAAACAAATTTGAGTGCTAAATTATGGCAGGCTGTTTCAGCAGTCAACGAGGCCGAGCACACAGCCATCAAACTATCGAAGGCCATCGCAGCAACAAAGATTGAGTATAAAACGGTGTAGAGCTATTTCACCTAACATATTGGCTACTAGACCATGGCAATCTACGTCACAATAAATATATGGTAGGATATTTTAGCAACTAATCAGGCTTGGCATGCCATATCAGCTAAGCAGATTGAGTGCAGAACAGGGCAAGGAAGCTTCTTAAGCAGAGCATATTGACTGTAAACTACTTCGGCAAACAATGAGATTAACAGTGTCTACCAGCTAACATTCAGCGCTACACCGCCATGCACGAGGCCTCAGTCTAGAATGCACGTACCGTGGGAGAAGCTGATCGCCGCGTGTCTCCACACGAACGTCGCCAGCGGTGGCGGCGCTGACCGCCGTGCGCCTCCACAAGAACATCGCCAGCGGTGGCCGCGCGACTCGAGGACATCAGTCTACGAGAGCGTACTGTGAGAGCGAGAGGATCGCCGTGCGTCCCCTCGATGAACCGCGGCGCCGACGTATTGGCGCGGCGGGGAGGGCGGATTTGTCGGAGCGAATGGAGTGGAGGGGATGGGGGAGGTGGTTTGGGGAATATTACTGGCTAGTTAGCCGAAGGGCGGTTGAATTTGGGATTTGGGGGAATATTTTGGGAGGGGGGGATTTTCACACGATGGGCGGGGAGTTCGGCGCATGGTCGGTGAGGGAGTCTGGATTAGGGGTCTCGGCGTCCGGCACAGTAGCCATCGGCGGTCGATGGGCTGTGAAGATACGAAGACCGAAGACTGCACCCGTGTCTGGATAGGACTCTCCTTGGCGTGGAAGGCAAGCTTGGCGACCGAATATGTAGATTCCTTTCTTTGTAACCGACCTGGTGTAACCCTAGATCCTCCCGGTGTCTATATAAACCGGAGGACTTAGTCTGGAAAGACACACTCATTACCATAGTCATACAGGCTAGACTTCTAGGGTTTGGCCATTACGATCTCAGGGTAGATCAACTCTTGTAATACTCATATCCATCAAGATCAGTCAAGCAGGAAGTAGGGTATTACCTCCATAGAGAGGGCCCGAACCTAGGTAAACATCGTGTCCCCTGTCTCCTGTTACCGTCGACCTTAGACGCACAGTTCGGGACCCCCTACCCGAGATCCGCCGGTTTTGACACCGACATTGGTGCTTCCATTGAGAGTTCCACTATGTTGTCCCCAAAAGGTTCGATGGCCCCTTCAATCGTCAAAAATGACGCTGTACCAGGAGAAACCTTCCTCCCTGGACAGATCTTTGTGTTCGGCAGCTTCGCACTGCGGGCCAACTCGTCTGGCCACCTGGAGCAGATCGATAGCTACGCCCGTGGCCATCAGGTCAGATTTGGGAGCTTGAATTACATTGAGGACATCCGTGGATATTTGATCTTCGCCGGATTCGATACCGCGGCGACCGCTCCTAGTCACCTCAAGGAACATGACCTAAATCTGTCGTCAGACCGCATCCAGGAGATAGCTCCTGTGACCACTCTGGCCTTAGATCTAGAGCACACTATGGCATCCAAGGAACGGAGGCTCGACCCCACCACGGAGGCCACAGATTCCCCGGCGTTGGAGCCGCACATGGACTTAACCTCACACAATATCTGTGTCACCAGAATTCCAGACTCGTCTCTGGTTATAAGTCCCGAACCATGTGAGCCCGTGGGCGCCGAACTTGATCGCTCATCGATCTTCGAATTCAGCACCGCAGACATCTTCCAGCACTCGCCTTTGGGCGATGTGCTAAACTCATTAAAGAGCCTGTCCTTGGCGGGGGACTCCCAGCCGAACTCTGTCCGGTTCAGACTAGGGGCTGATGATCGAGAATTTTGCTTCCCACCCACCACCCACTTCATAGCCACTGTCGAGGACTTAACCGACACGCTCGATTACGACTCCAAAGACATCGACGGTATGGAGGACGATGCCGATGAGGAGCAAGACCAAAATCTGCCATTTACTGGAGGCTGGACGACCACTTCTTAGTATGATGTGTACATGGTGGATACACCCAAAATAACCAACGACGATGACAAAGAAAATCCAGTCGAGAATAAACCTCCTGAGACACAGCAAAAACGTCGGCGTCCTCGGTGCCGCTCTAAGTCACGTCATTCAAAAGAGAGCAATGCTGGCACCGGTGAAAATAATACTCCGGACAATGCTGAAAACAATGAAGACCTTGCTGAGGTAACATCCGAATAGGAGGAGCAAGAAAACGGGCAAGCTAGCCCCAACGAACAGGCCAGGCCCAACGACTCGGAGGACGGTAGTTACTGCCCGCTCTTCGAGGATGAGGAAAGCCTCGGCAACGAAGATTTCATCGTGCCTGAGGAACCTCTCGAGCAGGAGCGCTTCAAGCGCCAGCTAATAGCAACGGCAAGGAGCCTGAAAAATAAACAGCAGCAGCTTCAAGCTGACCAAGATCTGCTTGTCGACGGATGGACTGATGTCCTGGCAGCCGAAGAATACGGCCTTAGACGCCCAGCCAAGAGTTACCCAAAGCGAAGGCTGCTACCCCAGTTCGATGAAGAGGCGCCGGAGCTCATACCTCCCTCGCGTAATGCGGCCGATCGACCACCACGCGGTCGGGACAGTGCGGCGGACCGACTACCACGTGGTCGGGATAGAGCGACAGCTCAGGCCGAACAACAGCCTGCCCCACCGCCTCATAAAAATAGAGATGAAACAGCTCGGGGTCACACATACGACCTCCAGCAGACCCTGGATAGTAGAGTAGGACATACCCGATCGATTTATGGATCGCGAGGACGTCCGTCGACACGTGATGATGGCTACCTATTCGGGCGTGACAAACCTAGTCACACCCGAGCCGATAACTGTAGACGAACTCCATGGATCTACGGTGCAATGCGGCCAGATATAGAGGCACCGCACACCCTCTCTGCTTCACTGATGAAGTAATGGACCATGAATTCCCCGAAGGGTTCAAACCCGTCAATATTGAATCATACGACGGGACAACCGATCCTGCGGTATGGATCGAGGATTTTATTCTCCACATTCACATGGCCCGCGGAGATGACCTCCATGCTATCAAATGCCTCCCACTAAAGCTCAAAGGGCTAGCCCGGCACTGGTTAAACAGCTTGCCTGAAAATTCCATCGACAGCTGGGAGGACTTGGAAGAAGCTTTCCTTGACAACTTCCAAAGTACATACGTCTGGCCACCAGACGCCGATAACTTAAGTCACATAGTCCAACATCCTGGAGAGTCAGCCAGGAAATTATGGACTAGATTCCTAACTAAAAAGAACCAGATCGTTGACTGTCCGGATACCGAAGCCCCAACGGCCTTTAAACATAGCATCCGTGATGAATGGCTCGCCCACCATCCCGGCCAAGAAAATCCCAAATCTATGGCAGCCCTCACGGCACTCATGACCCGCTTTTGCGCGGGTGAGGACAGTTGGCTTGCTCGTAGCAAAAACACAGCCAGCGAGGCGGGCCCCTCAGAGGTCAAAAACAGCAACGGCAAGCTCCGACGTAACAGACACAAGCACCGAAGCAATGGTGACAATACCGATGACAGTACAATTAATGCCAGATTCAGCAGCTCCAAGTCCGGTCTTGGGTGGCGCCTTCTGAAGAGCCCTTCATTCAGCGACTCAGATAGGCTAGAATTCGTGTCTCAGCCGGAAGGGGTCGTAGGACTGACTCATACAAAGCGTTAGAAGTATGATCTCCGAATCTATAAGCTTTGGCCTGCCTTCTTCCCTTATCTAATCTCTTAGGTAATAAGAAAGTGGTGTTAATTGTCACGCTAAGGAGCTGACCAGTGACATTTCTGTCTCAATTGAAGTCAACCTTACTATATTCGCTTGTAGGGTTTTTCTCAGAGCCATAAGTCCAAATAATAAGTCCAAATTCCGCAAGAGCTTGACAAGCAATCCTTCCTACACAACTCATCGGCGGTGTGACCTGCTTGACTTTTATCTTCGATTCAACCTTGGTATTCTCCTTTCTGAAACTTACTAAGACTATTGAAAGCTTTTTCAATGATTCAAAAAAGTATCCCTAGTATAAGAAGCTGTACCTGACCTACTCCTACTATAGTATTAGAAAAAATAAGAAGCTTTCAAAACACCACTACTATATCTAATATGCCCCGCCAGACCAAGAGTGAGGAGCTTGACTGAACCTCTGAGCGAGCTATTAGTACCTTCTTCCTGAAGAGTAGTAGCCTTCATTCATAGCCTGACCAACTCATTCGTACGCTAGTCAGCTATGAATTTCTAGTCAGGTTGCTATTCCCTTCTATGGAAGGCTTTTGACCACTATCATACATGACTTTTTTTTCTCCCTTATTTTTAGAACTCATATAATACTGTTGCCCTTTCACTTGCTTCTGCCTTTTCACAAGAATTAAGATAGTGTCCTCCCTGAATTGAGAAAGAAGAGAGAATACCTATGTGCTGCTATGCCTATGGTCCAGAATTGCTATCCGTACGACCTTAGTCTTTGATTGTATAAAAAATACATACTAAGCAAGTAAGCCTGCCTAAAAGCATTTCTTTTTTACACCTCTTCTCTCGATTTGAAGAGATTAAACATCACTGCGAACGAACTTATTCACTCTTCGAAGCCCCCACCACCTTCTTTCTTTGAGCTGAGCACTTTACTTCGCCTGTGGTCATTGCCTACCGGTAAACTCCCATACTTCCTTCTTTTGTTCGAGGGAGGCCATACATCTTCCTTCTTTGGTTGGATCCAGGCCAGAAAGTTATAGGAAGGTTGTGTGCGCAAACAAGTCTGAATTAAGAAGAAGGGGAGCGAGCAGTACACTACCCATTTGGGTATTGGCAAATCACACTCATACTTCTTAGAGCGGGGTGGAGCACCAGCACCTTAAGCTGCACAAGTATCTTAGTAAGATAGACACCGATTAAGAAACCGAGAAGTCTAGATTATGGAGACTCTCTAAGTTTTTCTCTGATTTCCTGTGTCTGTACTACTTTACTTTAGACCCGGCATATTGTATGTATCCTTCGCCCTTATTTTAAGTTCAGAGAATCCGCCTTCACCCTTTGGAGAAAACATGGTGGCCGGAGACAAGGTATGTAGATTAATAGAGTAGCTCTTACCTTTTGAATATATCATTGATCGAAACTTGGTTCTCATGGATGAAGTGTTTGAGTAGACAAAAGAAGAAGAAGCTGCTACACGAAGTGAAAACCGGTGCTAAGAGCGGGATATTCTTATCTATGAGAGAGAACTGCTTGGCCCACGATGAGAGAGAACTGGTAGAGAAGTGCTAAAAGTAAGTGTAAGTTAACGAGCATGAACCTCCTCGTTGAGCAGCCGCCTGAGCTTTCTCTTTGTTTAGAATTGAAAGAGAAGTTTTTGGTAGTGGGGTGCGTGGTGTATTAAAAGTGGATATAGACCCCGGACAAGAAAGCCTTTTCTTAAGCACAAATGCGGTACTATTTTTAGCAAGAAATCTCTTCTACAATAGGCGGTCTGATCAATTCAAAATATTGAGGCTGGATTGAGATTTCTCTCTAAATCAAACCGGATTGGAATGCAGGTATAAACCAGCAGCAACCAATAGAGGAGTCAGCCGGTTATGATGCAGCAACAGGTAGACCACTCAAAGACTGAATATAGCTAACATAAGCAGCAAGTGCACCATCACTAACAGGAATCATAATGGTCACAAGCATGTGCTTCCTTTCTTCTTGAAGGACCTTGTTTTAAACTTTCTTAATGTCAGGAAGTAGAAGTACGGTGAAATAGATCGAGTATCAAGTATATTAGTGTGTAAGGGTTTCAATGCAGACTTTGATGGGGATCAAATGGCTCTTTCTGGAATTGACATTTGAAAGCCATCAACCAGAGAACGAAGAATCACTGTGTTCGCCGCAAGAGCAAGAGAAGGGAAAGGACACGACCTCTAAGCGAGTGCGAGGCGAGATCTGCGAAACCAATTTGATGCATCCAACGGGCAGCAGTATTGAGGCGATGTGGCCTACCTGAGTGTAGTCACCACAATTTGAGAGTCCATCATAATTTTTTCCCTCACCTTATTCTGCTGAGCTCTATTCTCCTCCGCAATTCTCTTCTTGTTCACATGAGCAAAATTCAGAGAACTAGTTATTTTCCTCTTGTGCCCATACAATTGGTTCCGCTTTGCTCCGCATCATCTGGAATCTCGCGCGATTCGTCTCGAGATAAAGATACCTTACCATTAAAATCATCTTCTTCCCGTTGCTATTTCTTTTCGCACGCCTCACTTCATACGGAGTACCTGATATCATCTACCACTCTTTCCAATCTTGCCCTCAGCGAACTGGTCGACTCAAAATCCTCCCCAGCTTTACCATCGGCCTTCAATTTCATTTCTTGGCTTTTATAGAGCTTTTCCTTTTACCTAATGCCGGCTACCGACAACTCTTGCTATCCAATCCTGACCCAATGTACTCCATACTGAGGGGTATGGCGCATACCCATACCCATGACCAACTTGTAAGGTGTTCCCTAGTGAACTGAATTTCTAGGAACATCAATAGAAAAATGACTGTGCACTCTAATTTGGTAGAGAAATATATTACAACATTGTTTAGCTGTCTATACTCTGACTCTGCATTCAAATAGGGGTCAAAATGCTTGGTGTCCAACCAGATATCCACAGAGAATAGTCAGTATTAGTTTACCATTTTCTAGTACATATTTATAAACCAATTGCATCTCTGGTAACTCTGAAATTACTTGAATCAGTATTGCTATGAGATCCCCTCTCCAGTACTGCATGTTCCCTTGCCGCTCCAGTTGGTTTACTCCCAGAGACATGATTAGTACCACTAGAGCTTGAATCAATCATTCCATCCCCAACTCCTACATCAGAAACAACAGTGAGAAAAAACTCTTCCATTCTATCTATGGTAGATAAAGGAGCTTCAAAGCTGTAGCCATCCTCATGGCCTTTTCACCCTACAGCCGTTGCACTTTTTTTAGTAAATGAAATAGTTCGTTTTATCGCTCTTAACTCGAAAGTACTAACTAAATAGGGGCACGGATAAATAAAGAAGTGTGGGGGAGAAGCAGCCGAGCTCATTCCCTTCCATTCCTGCTCTATAGTAGGGGTTATGTCC